>VMDO01002508.1:0-110253 GCA_007922755.1 Pedetes capensis
AAGAAAAAAAGAAAGAAAGAACAAAAGAAAGAAGGAAAGAGAAAGAAATGACTGAAGAAGAGTTGCCTCTTCAAAATAGAGCCAATCTTAATGATGGGAATAGAGTAAAGACTCTGGGACCTCCTTTTGCTGAAGTGGTGTGACACAAAATAAGAAGAAACATAGTGGCTGCAACAGTGGACTCAAACATAAAAATATCATGTACATGGCACAGTGTTGGGTAGAGTTTGGTTCTGTTGTACTGGGTCACTGTGGGTAAGATCTGACTTACTGGCACCTAACAACAACAACAACATTACATTTATTATTTTCCTTATATTGAGTTAACCTTGCATCTCTGGAATGAAACCAACTTGATCATAATGTACGATCTTTTAATGTTTTGTTGAAGATGATTTGCAAGTATTTTGTTAAGGATTTTTGCACATACGTTCATCAGAGAAATTGCTCTGTAGTTTTCCTTTTTTGATGTATTCTTATTTGGTTTTGCTAACAGGGTAATACTGGCTTTATAGAATGAGTATGGTAGTGTTCTTGCCATTTGTATTTTATGGAATAGCTAGAGAGACATCAGTGTTAATTCTTCCTTAAAGGTCTTGTAGACCTCAGCAGTGAATCCATCCAGTCCTGGGCTTTTCTTTGTTGGGAGACTATTACTGCTTCTACCTCATTGCTCCTTATAGGTCTGTTTAAATTGTTTGTACCCTGTTGACTTAATTTTGGCAGGTTATATGTGTCTAGGAATTTATCCATCTCATCTAAGTTTTCCAGTTTTCTTGGAATATAATTTTTCAAAGTATTCCCTAATGATTCTCTGGATTTCATTGACATCTTTTGTAATGTTCTCTTTTTCATCTCTGTTTTCTTAATTTGGGTCATCACTCTCTTTTCTTTGGTTAGTTTGGCTAAGGATTTACTGATCCTGTCGATCTATTCAAAGAACCACCTCTTTGTTTCATCAATTCTTTTTATTGTTCTTTTAGTCTCCATTTCATTTATTTCTGCTCTAATCTTTATTCCTTCTTTCCATCAACTGTTTTGGGGCTTTGCTTGTTCTTCTTTTTCTAAGAGCTTGAGGTACATCATTAAGTTACTTATCTGAGCCCACTCTGATTTTTTAATGTAGGCACTCATAGCTATAACCTCTTATCTTAGAACCACCTTTGCTGTGTCCCAAAGGTTCTGGTAGGTTGTGTTATCATTTTCATTTGATTTTAAGAATTTTCAAATTTCCTCTCTGATTTCTTCAAGGACCCATTGATAATTTAAGAATAGATTCTTCATTCTCCATGTGTTTGTATAGTTTCTATAATTTCTCTTATTGTTGATTTTTAGTTTTATTCCATTATGGTCTATACATTAAATTATTTCTGTTTTCCTGTTTTTGTTAAGACTTGATGTATGGCCTAAAGTGTGATCTAAAGGAAGTTCCATGGGCTGCTGAGCACAATGTGTATCTGTAGCTTTTGGGTGGAATATTCTGTAAATGTCTATTAAGTCCATTTGATCTATTATTGTGTTTAACTCTGAAGTTTCTTTGTTGCCTTTTTTGTCTGGATATTCTATTAATGAGAGTAGGGTATTGGAGTCATCCACTATTATTGTGTCTTGACTTACCTGTCCCCTTAAGTCCATTAGTTTGTTTTAATAAAGTTGGGTGCACCAATGTTTGGTGCATATATATTTACAAGTGTTATACCTTCCTCTTTTTCTTCTCGCTCCTCCTCCAATTCTTCCTCCTCTTCCTCCTTTTCTGCCGCTGCTGCCCTCCTTCTCCTCTTCCTCCTCCTCCTCCTCCTCCTCCTCCTCCTCTTCTTCTTCTTCTTCTTCTTCTTCTTCTTCTTCTCCCTCCTCCTCCTCTTCCTCCTCCTCCTCCTCCTCTTCTTCCTCCTCCTCCTCTTCCTTTTTGTGGTGCTGGGGACCAAACCCAGGCCCTTGCGCATGCTAGGCAGGTATTCTAATGCTTAGCTACATCCCTAGCCCTGTTACACCTTCTTGACTGATTGGTTCTTTTATTAATATGTAGTGACCTTCTTTGTCTCTTTAGACTAGTTTTAACTTGAAGTCTACTTTGTCTAATATAAGAATGGCCACTTGTTTTCTTTTCTGACTTCTACTTGCTTGGAATATCAATTTCTATCCTTTAACTTTCAGTCTGTGGGTGTCCTTGCCCATTTTTTTACTCTTCTATTTTGAAACAGGGTCTCACTAAGTTATGCAAGCTACCTCTAGCCTTGAGCTTGTGATCCTCCTGCCTCTATCTTCTGAATCACTGGGATTACATGTGTATGCCACCATATCCATCTGGATCTTGTTTTTAAATTCAGTCTACTAATTGGAGAGTAAAGACCTTTTTTTTTTTGTTGGTACTGGGGGTTGAACCCAGGGCCTTGCACCTGCATGCTCTCCAAGTGCTGGACCACTGAACTGCACCCTCAGCATCCCCCTCCTTTTTTTTTTTTTTTTTTTTTTTTTTACTTTTGAGACAGGGTCTCATAAATTACGCAGACTGCCTCTGGTCTTGAACTTGTGATCCTCCTGCCTCCGCCTCCCAAGCCACTGGGATTATAGGTGTGCACCACCACGCCTGGCCTCTTCCAGCTTTTAATATTGTTTCTTTGTTCAGTAATCTTGGCATTTTAATTATTATGTGACAAGGGAAGGTTCTTTTCTCTTCATGTCTTTTTGGTGCTCAAAATGCCTCTTGTGGTTGGATGTCCATTTCTTTCCATAGATTTGGGAATTTTTCTGCTATAATTTCGCTGAATAAGTTTTCTATGCCTTTAATTTTTATCTCAGCTCCTTCTACCCATGGATTCTTAGGTTTGTGCCCCCCCTCTCTTTGTGCTACTTGAGGGCTGAACCTAGCGCCTCATGCATGCTTTTTGCAAGTGCTCTACCACTGAGCTACACCACTAGCCGATTTTTTATGTATTTTCTTGAGACAAGTTCTCACTAAGTTATGCAGGCTGCCTCTGGCCTCAAATCTACAATCTTCTTGCCTCTGCCTTCTGAGCTTCTAGGATTATAAGCATGAGCCACCATGCCTGGCTTGGTTTGGTCTCTTGATCATGTCCCCAAGTTCTTGAAAATTGTGGCTATATTCTTTTATTTCTCTTTTCTTATTGATATCTAAATATAATATTTCCTCATCCTTGTCTTCCATCTCTGATATTCTATCTTCTGCTTCATCTAGTCTACTGGTGATTCTTTTTTACTGTTTTTTTTTTTTTTAATTTTCTTTATTGAGTCCTTCATTGCCAACATTTTTTTTTTCAAAATCTCAACGTCCTTGCTGAATTTCTCATCCATTTTGCTGATTTTGTCTTCTACATTGGTGACTTTCTGACCTAAATCCTGTATGGATTTCCTTACTTTGTTCAATTGCTTGTTTGTGTCTTCTTTGAAGTTATTGAGCATTTTTACAAGTAGATTTTTAAATTCTTTGTCTAACATTTCAATTGTTCCAGTATCTTTGGATTCAGTAGTTAAAGAATTATGGTATTTTGCCTTGCTTTTTCATCAAGAAAGGAAATGAATGTTAGGAAGAGAGATGGAAAGGAGCTAAAGATCAAAGAAATTGAGTGCATGGTAAATAGAATGATATATAAATATAATTAGGTAAATATAAGCAGAGCAATAAGAAGTAGTAAGCATAGCTGGGCCAGGTGTCTTATGTCTGTAGGAGGTAGGAGGTTTGAGGCCAGAGGCAGCCTGTGTAACTTAGTGAGACCCTGTCTCTAGAAAAAAATTTTTTTTCATGGGCTGGGGATGCAGCCCAATGGTAGAGCACTTGCTAAAGTATGTGTGAGGCCCTGAGTTCAAGTCTCAAGTACCAAGAGGAAAAACAAAGTAGTAAGCCTAAAATATTTAAAGTATAGTAATTAGAAAAAGAGAGATATACAGGCAGAAAAAGATAATGTTAAAAAAACTGAAAAAGAAAAAGATAAGAATTACATTGTATTAAGGAGAAATAAGCAAATGAAAATTAATAATGAAAAAATGGAAGATAGAAAAAAAAAGAGAGAAAGAGGCAGACACTGACTTGCTCCCCTACAACCCCAGGGTCTCCGGGAGCTGATGCAGGAGAATTTTGAGTCCCAGGTCACAGTCAGCTTGCACAATTCAATGTGATCCCATATCTAAGGAAAAGTAACAAAAATGCTGGAGATACTACATTGTGTGTGGCACAGCACACACCCAGTGCAAAGCCCTGGCTTCAAGCCCCAGCAAAGAATAAGGATAAGAATAAGAATAGGAAGAAGAAGGAAGAGGAGGAGGAGAGGAAGGAGGAGGAGGAAGGGGAGGAGGAGGAGGAAGAACTGAAAGGGTGTCTCTCTGTGGCTTCTAATATTGGAGTATGTTAGGTGCAGGTGATGGTCAGTTGAGCATGGAGTCTTTTTTATCAGACCACAGCTCAGAGTTGACAGTCTCTGTAATTTCCCTCAGGAGATAGAGTTGCCTCCTCTCCCCAGGGGATGGGGGAGCTTGCTTCTGAGCAATTTTCCTTGCTGCCTGAACCTCTCAGCTTTGTCAGTGTCCCATCTCCTCCCTCACTGCAACTGCCTGCTGCAGCTGTGTAGCATGCTGGGGCTGTGGCAGGTCACCCCCAAGCTCTCTAAAAGTGATAATTCTTTGTTTTAGGCCCCCTTGGTAGCTCAGTCTCACACAATAGGTTCCCTCTCAAGATGGCACTGGGTGACCCTCTGACATGGAGCATGGGAAAGAGAATCACTTCTCCAATGTTGAACACCCCAAGTCAGGTAAAGCCACTGTCTCACCAAGTCCCTGGAGGAGTTCCAGGGCTTCAAGGACTGCCAGTCTGATGGCCAGGGCTGTCTGGCTTACCTGTTTGGGTGAGAGCTGTTTCCCTTCTCCTATGGGAAGCTGTGGCTGGAGATTTGTCCTGCTCACTCCCTCTAGCTGTTCAGCTCCATTCAACAACCTGGGACCATCTCACAATCTTCTCTGCAGTTTCTGTGATTCTCCAGGTCATCTTTCTTTGGAAAAGTGTCCATTCCTTCCATACTAACTCCTTTGTTTTACCACATCACATGGAGACTCCCTCTAATACACCATCATCTTAAACTGGAAGTCTTACTTTTTATTTTGAGTCAGGGTCTTGTTAAGTTATGAGGGCTGCCCCGGTCTCAAACTTCCAATTCTCCTATCTCCCTCTCCCCAGTCACTGGGATTATGGCTCCTGCCATGGCTTTTATGTTCATTGTTATCTTCTTTCTTTTAGTGCAGTTTTAACATCCCAACTGCACATCCTTATACATTATAGGTCTGGGTTTGTTGTTCTTGTTTTTTCTAGGGTTGAGGATTGAACACAGGGCCTTGTGCATGCTGGGCAAGAAATCTACCATTGAACTATATTCTCAGCAGTTTTGGAGTTTTTAAAATATATATATATTTTTTGCCTCTAAATGCATAGGTTCCACCCTCATCTTTTTTCTCATTGAAATTTATTTGTTGAAGAAATTAGACTGATTGTTCTACAGAGTCCCAGAATTGGGATTTTGTTGATTGCAACCTTATAATGTAGTTTACTATCTCTCATTATTTTCTGCCCTCTGTACTTCCTGTAGATCAGTAGTTGAATCTAGAGGTTCTATCAGATTCAGGTTTGATTTTCTGGGAGGAAGACTCCTTTGTAGGCTTTATCTTCATCAAGGAGCACATAACAGGCTGGTGATGTGGCTTAATGGTAACATTTTCCTCACATGCAGGAGTCCCTACTTTTTGAGTCACAGCACTGGAGAAAAAAAAGAAAAGAAAAGAAGTAAAGAACATAAAGCATATAATGCATGTGATACATCCGTTCTCTTTGTGTTGCTAGCAGCCATTGTGGCTCAATTCATTGGCAAAGATTACAAAAAGATAATAGTTTTATTCTATAATTCCTTCTTCATCCATTATTAGAATGCTTCTATAAAGAGACACTTCAGCTATTCAGTGGTAATATTCATAAGAAAGGCCAGAAGAATCCTTGAGTATTTTCTTTATCAGTTTCAAAAGGAAGAGTTGGTTTACTACCAAGATGAATGAACTTTTCTTTGGTATCATTATGAACATATGGATTTAGAGATCCTTTTTATTTTTGTTGTTATTCAAATTGTCTTCATTGGCCAATAGTAATTTCTTCAGATTTGCTCCCAAATCATTTTAATATGATTCTATCAGATTTTGATAGTTTTTTTCCCCATCACTCTGGTATCACATGATTTTCCAAGCTCATCCTATACATTTCCTTCCTTAGCCCTAGAGTCAGCTTATTTTCTCCAGGAAGCTCTGGCTTCCTTTAGCGGGAAATAGTATTTCAAGACTACAGTTTGAATGTTAAAGTTGTTCATTGCTATTGGCCTGATTTCTTTTTAGGCCTTTCTTTCTTTCTTTCTTTCCTTCCTTCCTTCCTTCCTTCCTTCCTTCCTTCCTTCTTTCCTTCCTTTCTTTCTTTCTTTCTCTCTCTCTCTCTTTTTTTTTTTGTGGTACTTGGGAGTTGAACCCATGGCCTCATACATACTTTGCAAGTGTTCTACCTCTGAGTCATACCCAAGTCTATTTTTAACTTTTTATTTTGAGCTGGGGTCTTGCTAAGTTGCATAGGCTGCCTCTGGCCTTGAGCTGTTGATCCTCCTGCCTCTGCCTCCTGAGTTGCTGAGATTACAGATATGTACCACCAAGCCTGGCTCTCCTTCTTCCTTTTTTCCTTCTTTTCTGATAAAATTCTTCTTGAGTCATACTGGCACTTTCAATTCAAATTCATGATCACAAGGTTTTTACATAGCCTTTTCTATATTACATCTGTATCTTATATTCTCTATGTCAAAAATCCTGGTTCTCAAGGACACTGGAGATAGTAGAATGAGAGTATCCCATACTTTCTCATTTACTTTATTTTTGTACTTTTATTTATTTATTTTTAATGGGGCTTGGAATCAAACCCAAGACCTCACATATACTAGGCAAGTACTCTACCACTGAGCTACATCCCCAACCTTCCTTATTTTTAAAAAACTCAGGTTAATTGAAGTATAATTGACAAAGAATAAAATATAATTTTAGGTATACAATTTGATGAGATTTTGCAAATGTGCATAGTCTTATAACCATGACCATAGTCAAAGTATAGAGCATTGCCAACCCAGAGCCTGCGTGGGAGGAGATTGCACAAAGGCATGTATGTACATGAGAGGTGTGGTTCATTGGGGCACATTTGGAGACTTGCAACACAATGTGCTTCTATTTGGGGCTCTCATCTTTCCTTCTCATTCTGCACTCTGCCAGGCAATTTCATCTACTTCTAGTGCTATAATTACTGGCTAACAATGACCCCTACATCCTAATCTCCTGAGCTCTAGATTTGACATGCAGACATATCCTCCTAGAGGTGCCACATTATCTTTTCCCAAACCTGCTCCTTTCCTGTCTGCCTTATCTTAGTTATTACCAATTACCCAGTGATTTTTCCTTTATCTTTGATCATGCTACTTTCCCCTCAATTCCCACAGCCAATAGATACCAAGTCTGTCTATTACTTTTCAAGTATCCCTGGAATCGGTCCTTCCATTGCCTGTTTTTGAGTTGATGATTGTGTTTTCTCTCATCTAAGTGTTTTTTTGGGTTTTTCTTTTTTCTGCCTCTGTCATCTTTTCCTTTGTCTAGTCTAATGCCTTCTGCTCCATCTCTACACTTTCCCTCAAACTTCACACTTCTTTCTCCTTCCCATCTCTTTTCTTCTCTCAGTCTATTCTTGATATTCTGCAGTCACATTTCTAAATATAAATCAGATCATATAATTCTGCTGCTAAAACTTCTTGAATGACTTATCACTGTTTATAAGATAAAATCCCATACAAGGTATTATTCACATTCTAAAAATATACTTGAAGTTTCCCCTAAATAAGCTGATTTTTTTCTTCCTGCACATTGTTCCCTCTTTTTCACATGTCCTTCTACCTTTTATATACATACATATATTGTTGTTAGGTGCCATCGAGTCAGTATCCGACTCATAGTGACCCTCATAGGGTTTTCAATGGCTGACTGTTTCGGGATTGCCTTGGGAGTGGATTGCCAGGTCCTTCTCCCATTTTTGCGGTGTAAGGAATTGAACTCAGGACCTCAGAGACTGCAGCGCAGTGCTCTACCAACTGAGCTAAATCCCAGCCATATATATATATATATATATATATATATATATATATATATATATATATATGGAGAGAGAGAGAGAGAGAGAGAGAGAGAGAGAGAGAGAGGTTCCCACTGTGTAGCCCAGGCTGGACCCATACTCTTGCACTTCAGTGATTCCCTCTGCCTCAGCCTCCCAAGCAGCTGGGTTTACAGGCACATGCCACCATGTCCAGCCATTCCACACTTCTTTATCCACAAATTCCTACTTTTTCCTCAGAAAGGAGTATAAGCTTCATCTTTTGTGAAACTAGAGGCAAATTTAAGATTGCTTCTGTTTTCTCTCAAAATTATACCTGTGTGTGTGTGTGTGTGTGTGTGTGTGTGTGTGTATGCGTGCATGCACTCTGGGGATTGAACCCAGGGCCTCACGCATGATTAGCACATGTTCTGCCATTGAGCTACACTTTCTAGCCCTTTTACATACTCAGTTCTTTCCTTATATGATCTTTACTACCCACTCCTCCCCATTCTGAAAAATCAGCTTCTTCAGAAAAAGAACCACATTTTTTAAAAAATTATATATCCTCACTGCTTAACATGGACACTGGCTATATCAGTTACAATCTTCTCTTGCTAATAGTGGAAGATTGATTCTAATTAGACATGAGCAAAAAGAATTTATAGGAGGGACATCAGTTCATGGTCAATGGGAAGAGTAGAGAGCTACATCAAGAAGAAAGGACTGCCGGGCACGGTGGCACACACCTGTAATCCCAGTGACTCCAGAGGCAGAGGCAGGCAGATTGCAAGTTTGAGACCAGAGGCAGCCTGCATAATTTACCAAGACCCTGTCTCAGAAACTAAAGAAAATGGGCAGGGGGTGCAGCTCAGTTGTACGGCACAAAGAATGCAAACATGAGACCCTGGGTTCAACCACCAGTACCACAAAAAAGAAGAAGGAGAAGGAGAGGAAGAGAAGGAGGAGGAGGAGGAGGAGGAGGAGGGAGAGGAAGAAGAAGAAGAAGAGGAGGAGGAGGAGGAGGAGGAGGAGGGAGAGGAAGAAGAAGAAGAAGAGGAGGAGGAGGAGGAGACTAGGGTCATTCTTGAGAGACAGAAAGGAGACATGGATGAAATAGTCTTGTAGCTGGAGCAAACCAGATAAACTTCAGCCATTTTCTGTCTCTTTGGCAGGGCAAAGTCCAGGAAAGAAATATTCAATTGTTCTGGCTACCATCATTCCTAGCCATGAGAGTACAACAGGAATGAAAGGAAGTAAAATGATGTTGGGAAGGGAAAATGAGTACCTAGTAGGTACAAAGACAAAAATGTCCATTATACTGTCATGTAGGGAGCACTCAATAAATATTTAATATATGAATCAAATAATTAATATGGGAAAAATTTACTTCCTGCCATACTAAATTGTAGCCATTCACTGGAAATTTCAAATAACCTCTTGCTATAAGGGCTGAGGTTTATTTTAGCTCAGTTGGTAGAGTGCTGTTCCACACTCTCTGAAGACTCAGGTTTGATCCCCAGCACTACAAATATGGGAGAAGAATGTGCCAATCCACTCTCAAAGCAATCAGCCATTGAAAACCCTATGAAGGTCACCATGAGTTGGATCCAACTTGAGGGCACCTAACAACAACAACAACATATGGTTTGAACATTTGTGCTCCACCATTCAAATGTTGAAATCTAATCCCCAAATTGCTGGGATTAAGAAAAGGGGCATTTAAGAGGTGATTGGGGCAGGGTGTACATCTGTAATCCCAGCAATTTGGAAGGTAGAGCCAGGAGGATCATGAGTTCAAGGCCAGAGGAAGCCTGTGTAATTTAGCAGGCTTGAGATCCTGTCTCAAGATAAAAAATAAAAAGGGGGCTGGAGGAACAGTTCAGTGGTAGAGCACTTGCAAAGTATGCATGAAGGCTGGCTTCAGTTCCCTAACACTGCAAAAACAAACAAACAAACAAAAAACGCTTTTTTAAAAAAAGGGTAATTGGGTCATGATTAAGGCCTTCATAAAAGAGGCTAAGGAAGCTTGTTTCCTCCTTCCACCATATGAGGACACAGAAAGAAGTTGTCATCTATAAGAAATAGGCCTTATCAGATGTCAAATCTGCTGATACCTTGATCTTGGACTTTCCAGCCTCCAGAACTGTAAGCAATAGATTCTGTGGTTTATAAATTACCTGGTCTAAGGTATTTTGTTATAGCAGCCAAATGGACCAATAGATCTCACTTCTCAGCCTATGTGTGGGCTGCCACTTTCATTTGGATGAGCCCTTCTCTCCTTGTTTCCCTGGAAATATGATTATCTTCTAAGAATCACCTTAAGTGACTCAAGCTTCTTGAAACCTTCCCTGTCCTTTCCTCATCTTGTGCTTATAACATTCTGTGTTCCTCTATCACACTGCTTTATTGATTATATTTCTTAACACATCAGAGTGCCCCCAGAGTTGATTCCTATTGTTTAAAGCAAAAGTATACTTACTGACAAATCAAGATAGATGAGCCTCCTGCTATCTTGTTGTTAGGTGCCATCAAGTCGTGTCCTGCTCATAGCAATCCTCATAGCGGGTATTTTCAATGGCTATTTTTGGGATTATTTCAGGAGTGAACTGCTGGATCCATCTCCCATTTTTGTGGTGCTGGTGATTGAATCCAGGTCCTGAGAAAGGACAGAGCAGCACTCTACCAACTGAGCTAAACCCCACCCCACTGCTACCTTAGAACCTTTATATTAAAAAGGAAATCAATATAACCTTAAAATTCAGGGCTGGGAATGTAGCTCAGTGGCAGAATGCTTGCCCAGCATGTCTGAGGCCCTGGGTTTGATTCCCAGAACCACTAAATAAATGAATAATAAATCCAACTCCAGTATTATGGGTTTTGAGCCATTTTTATCAGTTTGGACCACCAGCTTGGAAATTGAATCACCAATTTTAAAAGCCTCTATTGGAAATCTTGTACTGAGTTCCTAAAATCAACTAATGAACTATTATCAAAACAAATGATATCTTAAGTTGTAGTCCTTCTGTTGACATATTTTAACAAATATTTATTACACTGTGAAGTATCCATGAAATAATAAAACCTGCTTCCTGGACAGTTTTAGTTGTGTCCTCAGGAATTTACATGTCCTCAGGAATTACATACTGGCAGACACAGGCATTTAAATAACTATATAACTTTATATCCCCCACATGTCTATCAGCTTGTCATGCTGAAGGGGCTTGAGTGGTGCTCTGATACTGAAAGCTATACCACCAGTATTTCAGATACCAGCAGGGCCACTCATGGTCAACAGGGTTGCAGCTTAGCTTCCAGACTAAAACAGACTAGGAGAAGGACTTGGCACCCCATCATGAAACAATTATCTATTGAAAACCCTATGAATAGCAGAGAAACACTGTCAAATGTTGTGCCTGAAAATGAGCCTGCCAGATTGGAAAGCATTCAAAAAACGCCTGGGGAAGAATTGTTTCCTCAAAGTAGAGTTGACTTTAATGATGGGATTGGAGTAAAGCCCTTTGGATCTCCTTTTGCTGATATGGTATGACATAAAATGAGATGAAACATAGTAGTTGCAACAATGGGCTCAAACATAAAAAGATCATGTACACGGCATGGATGTTGGGTAGTGTTTCATTCTGTTGTACATATGGTCTCTATGAATCAAATCTGACTCAGTGGCACCCAACAAAACAACATAAGTATGTATATAACTATACACACCCACAGATACACACACATACACACAAGCACAGATCTTTTAAGAATACATTCATCTCTCAGTAACCATGGGGATTAATTCCAAGACCTCCAGCAGATAACAAAATCTGCAGATGTCAAATGCTTATATAAAGTGTCAGACTATTTGCACATAACCTACACACAATCTTTCATTTTCTCCTTCCTTCCTTCTTTCCTTTCCTTTCTTATTTTTGCAGTGTTGAATATTGAACCCAGGGCCTTGCATGTGTTAGGCAAATGCTCTACCAATGAGCCATACTCCAAACCCTCTCATACTTTATATTATCTTGAGATAACTTATGATACCTAATACATGTAAACACTATATAAATTGTTATTGAACTGAATTGTTCAGGAAATGGTGGGAAAAAGTCTATATTTTTCCAGTACAAATGCATTTTTTCTTCAGAGTATTTATGACTTGCATATGTGGAACTCACAGATAGGAAGGGCCAACAACATGAGACAGGGTCTTGCTGTCTAACTCTGGAACTCACTGTGTAGACTAGGCTGGCCTTGAACTCATGTTGATCCTCCTGTGAGCCTCAGCCTCCCAAGTGGTAGGATTATAGATATGTACCACCATATCCAGCTTATGTTGTAAAATCTTTAAAAAAAAAAATAAATAAAAAGAGATCCCCTTTTTTGAAACAGGATTCCAGTACGTTGTCCAGGCTGGCCTTGAACTTCTGGGCTTAAGCAATTCTCCTGCCTGAGCCTCCCAAGGAGCTAGCCTACATGTACTCCACCATGCCAGCTCAAAATCACTTCCTAAACACCAAGAATTGTGCTTTACCTCATTTACATACTTCAAGATGCCTGCTAACTGGTATTCACAAAACAGGCTTGGTGCATACTGTTTGATTCTCTGGTATATATAAATTAGTTGTAATGTGTTTAAAAAAGGGGCCTCAGCAGAGATTAACAAGGAAAGAAGATGGATGGTAAATAACTGTGTGTTCTTGGAATGTCATACAGTAATATTTGGGATGTCTACAGCCATACTACCCTGGCATCTGATCCCATCAGATCTCAAACTGGGTTGGGCCTGGTTAGTACTTGGTTGGAAGACTGCCTGGGAATATAGGGTTCTGTAGGCTTGGGAGAAAGATTTGGCAGCCCACTCCTGAAACAATCTGCCATTGAAAACCCTATGAATAGCAGAGAAGCACTGACAATAGTGCCAGACATAGCACAGTGTCAGGTAGTGTTTCATTCTGTTGTACATAGGGCCACGATGAACCAGACTCAGTTCAACGGTACCTAACAATAACAATAATAATTGGAATAATGTCTATCTGGTACCTTAAAATTGTAACCTGAAATTCTTGCTTATGCCTATGCATCATTTTAAGTATAAACAATATCATGGCAGTGCTGACTCAGAAGGACAATTTGTCTTACTAAATCACCTATATGATGTCCCTGAGTGCACTGGACCTTCCTTAAAGGTTTCCAAAGTTTCCAGTTAGTCAGCCTAGAAACAAAAGGAGAGTGGCATACTGAGTCAGGGTTCTATTTAGAATACTTATTTTTCTATGGGGCTGGGATTTAGCTCAGTTGGTAGAGTGCTGCGCTGCAGTCTCTGAGGTCCTGTGTTCAATTCCCAGCACCGCAAAAATGGGAGAAGGACCTGGCAATCCACTCCCAAGGCAATCCCGAAACAGTCTGCCATTGAAAACCCTATGAGGGTCGCTATGAGTTGGATACCAACTTGATGGCACCTAACAACAACAACAACAACAACAACAATTTTTCTATGAAAATATATTTCAAAGGAATTTAAAATATTTTTCAGGAAGTTTTTTTTTTGAACCCAGGGCCTTCCGCTAGGCAAGCACTCTATTTTTATTTTGAGACAGGGTCCCACTAGGTTGGTGGGCTGCCTCTAGCCTCAAGCCTGGGATCCTGTTGCCTCTGCCTACTGAACTTAGTTACAAGTACTGTTTTCATTTATTTAGTTATTTATTGGTGCTGAGGATAGAACACATGCCCTTGCACAGGCCAAGCACTTATTCTTACCATTGAGCTATATACCCCTACCCGTTATAAGCATTTGTTTAAATAGTGCTAGGTATCCAACCCAGGGTCTCACATATGCCTGAAGTGTTTTATTGTTGTAGTACTTGCCCACCATGCATGAGGCCGTGGGTTTATATTCCCACCACAATAAAAATGAAGGCCTGTTTTCGGACTACAAGTTTCAGTCATTATTAGGAAAAAAAGTTAGTTTTAGCAACAAAAAATGGAATAAGTACATTTCTAAGTTTTTCAATTTGAGGGTTAAAAGTTAATCTTTCTTCCTTTCTTCTTTTCTTTTCTTTCTTTCATTTTCTTTTTAGAGGCAAGCTCTCCCTATATAGCCCAGGGTGGCCTTGAACCTGTGATCCTCCTACGTCCTTAGCCTCCAGAATGCTGAGATTATTGGCATATGCCACTCTTTTGAGTTCATAGAAGTTATTATTACTTTTTTCTTTTTTCTTGGCTCCAACCCAGGGCCTTACACATGCTAGGCAAGTGCTATACCACCTAGCTACATCTTTAGTAGGAGTTAATTCTTTAGAATTAAAATAGAAGGCTACTATTAAAATCTAACAACCCTAGAAAAGAAGAAGGGGGGGCACAAAAAATGGGAATAATAATTTTTTCTTTTAAAATGTGAAGAATGTTGTTGATCCACAAAATGCTTTGTGGGGTGGAATGACATATGAGACATTATTTTGGTAATTACCTGCTATACACACCCAGACAGCCATTTTCAAAAGCTAGTGAACGGAGTTTCATTGCAGATGCCTGAATAATTTTATGATTATGTAATGCCCAGGTTAATTTCAGAAATTACTTAAAGCAGAGTAGGGATTAGCAGAGTAACCAAAAAAGATCAAAATGTAAAAGGGTCATGTCCAGATATGTTTTTAATGCTCAAATCAAAAGCTCTGACTTTTATCCGGTCCTCCTTCCAAGCTGCCAGACTGGCTTTTCTGGTGGCATGCTTTGTTCAGGTGAGTGACAGATGGTGGTATTCTGTTTTGGTAAAATCTCCTTTGAATTTTTGGTGTCCAACCTCTACCCTTTAACTCTTTAATCCCCTCTCCCCTTTTCTCTCTTTCTTGTGTCCTTTGGCCTCCTCTTGGTGTCCTATGGGCTCTGTACTTGCTCTCCCAGCATCTCCCAGGCTGCTCTTTCTGCCCTCCCTCTGTGTGCTTTCCCAAGGCAGTAGAGTTCCCTGCCTGTTTTCCTAGGCAAAATGTTTCGGAGGTGTCCTGGGGTGGGAAAGCAGAGTTAAAAAAAAAAATGTCTTAGCAAACAATTGCCTTGTCTCAGAATAAAAATCTTAACAAACAAATGTAATTGTGTGTTGGTAGTGTGCTTGGTAAGTACACACAGAACACATGAAATGTGGGTAGCTCTCACACCCACTAGGATGACTATCATTTAAAAAAATTAAAGGAAAATAACAAGTGTTGGGAAAGATGTGGAAAAATTGCAACCCTTGTGCGTCACTGATGGGAATGTAAAATGGTGCAGCCACCTTGAAAAACATTTTGGTGATCCCTCAAAAAGTTATACACAGAATTACCCTATGACCCAGCAAGTCTACTCCTAGGTGTACACTGAAAAGAATTAAAACCAGGGACTGGAACAGATACTTGTCCACCAGTGTCTATGTACCATTATTTATAATATCCAGATGGTAGAAGCAACCTGTGTCTATCTACAGAGGAGTAGATAAACAAAATGTGATTTATGCATAGAACAGAATATTATTTAGCCTGAAAAGGAAGGAAATTTGAGATATACTGCAACATGGATGAATCTTAAAAACATTATGCTAAGTGAAGGCCAGGCATGGTGGCACATTCCTCTAATCATAGTATTCAGGAGGCTGAGGCAGGAGGATCATGAGTTCAAGGAAGCCTGGGCTAGTGAGTTCCAGGCCAGCCTGGAATACATAATCAGTCCCTGTCTCAAAAGACCAAAAACAAAAACATTATGGTAAACTATATAAACTAGAGACAAAAAAACAAATACTTCATGATTCCACTTATGTAAAATACCTGGAGTAATCAAATCCATGGGAGACAGAAAGCAGAATAGTAGTTTCCAGGGGCAAGAGAAATGGCGAGTTGTTTAATGGATAGAGTTTCTGTCCTGATCATAAAGAATTAGGATGGAGAGCAGTCATGGATGCATAACATTTAAGTAATAAATGTACAATTTAAGTGTGCAACTTAAAAATGATTGAAATGAGCCCAGCGTTGTGGTGCATGCCTTTAATCCCAGCGGCTCAGGAGGCAGAAGCAGAAGGATTGAAAGATCGAGACCAGAGGCAGTCTGTGTAATTTAGCGAGACCTTGTCTCAAAAAGTTAAAAAATGGGCTGAGGGTGCAGCTCAGTGGTCCACGCACTTGCAGAGCATGCAAGTGTGAGGCCCTGGGTTCAACCCTCAGTACCGAAAAAAAAAAAAAAAAAAAAAAAAGATTGAAATGATAAATGTTATATGTATTTTACCACGTGTACAAAACTGTGGTGGAGGATTTGTGGTCAGCCCAGACTTGGTTCTGGGCTTTAGAGCCATTTTTGGGCTTTTGGAACAAGCCATGTTTCTGAAAGAACTCTAGGACTCAGAGGAGATTGAGTCTGGCTCCCCTAATCTCTGCCTACAATGGGAATGGTTTACTGTCATTAAGCGGACCATTCCTAGAAAACTCTATTTGGTAAGAGCAAGAACTTTGGGAAAAGACAGGAACTGTTCATTGCAACTTTCATGATATGGGATTTGTCTATAGAGTTATATTGGAAAACATTAAAGTTTTAAAAAATTATTTTTCTTACCAAAAGAATACAAAATAATTATAGAAAATTAAGAAAGTAAAGAATAATCAGAAACAAACATGACTTACACTCCCATTGCCTAAAGACTGAGGATTTTCACATTTTGATGTATATCCTTTCAATGAATTACATTTCATATATATCTCTATAAAACATTTCCTTTTTGAGTTTAAAGTTTTTTTTATTTGATTTTATATTGATTAATTCATTTGTTTACTTTTGCAGTACTGGGAATTAGGCCTTATGCATGCTGGGACAGTGCTCTACCACTGAGCTATGCCCCCAGCCATTTTTATTTATTAATTTATTTTAAAGTGATAAGTCTCTCTAGGTTGCCTAGGCTGGCACCTGACTCCTGGGCTCAAGTGATCCCCCTGCCTCTGCCTCCTGAGTAGCTGTGACTAAAGGTGTATACCACTACTTATGGCTTAAGTAAACTTCTTGTTTTGGATACTTTAAGATTTATAGAAAAGAGTCTGGGCATGGTAGTGCATGTCTGTAAACCCAGCAACTTGGGTGGTTTAGTAGTGGGATCACAAGTTCAAGACCAGAGGCAGCCCGCATAATTTAGCGAGACCCGGCCTCAAAATAAAAAGTAAGAAATAGATTGGGATTGCAGAGCAGTGGTTGAGCACACAAAGCAAGCATAAGGCCCTAGGTTCAATCCCCCAGTACCACTCATACACACACAAAAAGAAGTATAGAAAAGTTGCATAGATTGTATTAAAAGTTCCTGTGTTTCCTTCACTCAGCTTCCTCTAATGTCAATACCTTATGTAACCATGACACATTTGTCAAATTAAGAAATTCATGCTAGGTGCAGTGGTTCAAATTTATAATCCCAGCAACTAAGGAGGCTGAAGCAGGAGGATTAAGAGTTCAAGGCCAGAGGCCGCCGTGCAATTTAGTGAGACCCTGTTTCAAAATAAAAAATAAAAAAGGGGCCGAGGGTATAGCTCAGTGATAGAGCACTTACAAAGTATGAGGTTCTGGGTTCAGCCTGTCAGTATTGAGAGAGAAAGAGAGAGAGAGAGAGAGAGAGAGAGAGAGAGAGAGAGAGAGATTGATTCACATTGGTACACTCCCAAGTTGGAAACAGTTTTAGTAGTTTTCCAACTAACTTATGTTTTTCTGTTCCAGAATCCAGTTTAGAATACTGCATTTAAGATAAGCTTAAATACACTGCATTTAAGACAAGGTTTTTTTGTTTGTTTTTTGCCATCTAATACTCTCAGTATATTGTTGTGGATGCAAAAATAAATAAGTTGTAGCCTTGTCAGGTGCCGTGGTACATACCTGTAACTCTAGTGACTTGGGAGGCTAAGACAAGAAGATTGCAAGTTTGAGGCCAGAGGTAGCCTGTACAATTTAGTGAGACCCTGTCTCAAACTAAAGTAGGTGGGGGGCTGGAGGTGCAGCTCAGTGGCAGAACACATGCCTACATACAAGAGGTCCTGCCTTCAAGCCCCAGTATTACAAAAAGGAAAAACAAAAAGTTACAGTCTTGCCTCAAAAGAGTTCTGTCTACACATTCTGTCAATACACGTATATAAGCCCAAATGGTGCAGGGCAGATGACCCTAACTATTTTAGAGAGGAACACAAGCCTATAGTGAGTCCATTCAGGAAGTTAGAAATCTTAGTGAGAGAAATGAGGTAGGCTTGGATACATGGAGATGGGAAGGTAGAAAGTTTTTCAGGAATTGTAAATGTAGTTCAGCGATTCTATACGTGGGCCACATCACCATTTCTTAGGTCTGACCATGACTCAAACTCTTCTCTACAGCTTTTAAAAAGTTCTGATGTCTGGGTAGGAATGTAGCTCCATGGTAGAACACTTGCCTAGTATGCCTGAGGCTTGTGGAAGAAAAAATATCAGATGTTGGACCCCAAATCCTCAATCTTTTGAGTTTAATTTTATTTCATGGTCCTGGATTGAACCCAGGGCCTTGTGCACACTGAGCTTGTGCTCTACCACTGAGTCACACCCCCAGCCCATAAATCTGAACTTTAAAAGCAGGGCTGAACAACGGTGGTATTTGTTTAAAAGAGTCTTATGTGGCAGGGCATGGTGCACATCTTTAATCCCAGCCCTTGTGAATTTGATGGCAGCATGAGCTACATAGCTAAACTTTTCTTGAAAAAAATAAAAACAATGCCAAGTGCAGTGACTCACACCTGCAATCCCAGCCACTTGGGAGGTGGAGACAAAAGGATAGCAGGTTTGAGGCCAGAAGCAGCCTGTGTAACTTGGTGAGACCCCATCTCAAGATAAAACATAAAAAATGGGCTGAGTGTGCAGACCAGTGGTAGAGCACTTGCAGAGTATGTGTAAGGCCCTAAGTTCAACCCTCAAGTATTGGAGTAAAAAAGAAAAAAGTATATACAGCCAGAATTGAGAACCATAGGAATATGGGGAGAAATATTTGTAGAAATATCTGTTGACAACAAAGTATTCAGGGCCTTGAGGAATTAATACCAATCTCTTCTAGGTTGCTCCAGACCAGCAGTTAGCATTTAGCTAGTTAGTAAGAGAAACTCAAATCCCCACCCCAGGTTTTATTTGCTGTCTTGATTTTCAGACAGGCATTCCCTACATGACCCAGGCTGGCCTGAAACTCTCTATTTTCCTGCCTCAGCCTCCCAAGTGTGGGGATTATAAGCATGTGCCATCGTGCAGGGCTTTCATTTCCTTTTCTTCTGATTTCTCCCAAATGTATTGACTATGAAATAGGAGAAGTGCAAAAGAGCTGTACACTGACAAAAGAATAATTATTTGTATTATATAAATGTAGGGACAAAAATGCATATAGTCATGTATTTTGATTTAAAATTTTTAATTTAAGTATTAAATGCCACTGGATATGATATATATGTTATGATACTTGCTGTAAACTGGAGAAGGATGTGGCAATCCACTTTCAAAGCAATCCCGAAAATAATCAGCCTTGGAAAACCCTATGAGGGTCTCTATGAGTTGGACCTGACTTGACAGCACCTAACAACAGCAACAACAAATGATGTTTATTAAAAATTTGGATCTGGAATTTTATACTAGATTTTTAATTTTTGTTTTTCAGTACTTGGAGTTGGATCCAGGGCCTGTGCATGCTAGGCAAGGGCTCTACTACTGAGCTGCACCCCCAGGTCCCTTTTTTATTTTTTGTTTTGATACCAGGTCTTGATAAGTTGTGCAGGCTACCTCTGGCCTTGAAGCTCCAATCTTCCTGCCTCAGTGTCCCAAGTTGCTGGGATTGCAGGTGTGTGCCATGGCATCTGCCTTAGATTTTAAATTCTAAGAGAGTTTCCAGGGTGATATTCTTATGTGTTTATCCACAAAACAACCTTCTTTGTTTTATGTCTTTCTCTTCCATGAAAGACAGTGGCAGACACATTGTAAACCTCTAGTAATGTTTCCTGAATGAATAAATGGAGGAATGAAGTTGAGAGCAGGACTTTAGGAAAATCAGGCCAACAGCAGCTACACAGTATAATTTAGCAGAGAAAGAAGACCAGTAATGAAATTAGTGAAACTGACCAGAGTTCCATCCTGGTGAGGGTTGCTAAGAAGGGTGGGAAAGATGGAATAGCCTTTGGACAGTCTTGCTTGGGAAATAACTATATTTTAATTGACTTTATACAATTATAGTTTGGTGGACTCCCTTTTGGACTCAGAGCACAAAATTTTTCATAGCACAAAAATAGCAATAAACTGGATTTGTTGATTAAGCACTGTGCCTAAATAATTTAATTTCTACTTTGGAGCAGTGAATATAAAAGACATAGTTACAAATAAAAGCAGAGTGGCTGGAAGTGTACCTTGGTGGTAGAATGTGTGCTTAGCATGTGTGAAAAATCTCTAGCACTTGTAAGCACACACATGTAGACTCACACACAAATAACACAAATAAATTAATTAAAAAAATAAAACCAGAGGGTCACTAAAATTGGCTCTTCTAATTTTTGGATAAAGAATATTCTTTTTAGTAGATGTAGTGATAAAGACATGAAATAGAGGCTCTTTTCCAATAAGCTTGAATGCTCATGATGAGAAGACCTATTGTTCCCTTATAAGTTATAAATGCTGGAATAATTCATCTAGCATACCAGCGGTTAAATGATTGCACTATTGGCTAGAACTTCTGTGTATGAGTTTATCCTTTTGATTCCTTATCTGCAAAATGAAATGGGTGGGTAGAATTCAGATGATGTTGAACTTCTTCCTTCATGGTTTTAGTGTTGCCTATAGCCTGGCTCAGGCAATGTTATCTTTTCAATATCCAGGGTCCCTAAATTCTTTTTTCAGCCACTTTTGAGAATGGCCTGTTTGAATTGTAATTGTTGTTGTTGTTAGGTGCCGTCGAGTCAGTATCCGACTCATAGCGACCCTCATAGGGTTTTCAATGGCTGACTGTTTCGGGATTGCCTTGGGAGTGGATTGCCAGGTTCTTCTCCCATTTATGCAGTGCTGGGAATTGAACTCGGGACCTCAGAGACTGCAGCACACTGCTCTACCAACTGAGCTAAATCCCAGCCCCTGAATTGTAATAGAAGCAAATATTTGTGTGAAAATCTGAGTTCACTTTGGCTTTTGCCATAGGATCTACTGGGGCTTCTCTTCACATAAGTGGTAGTTTGTTTTTTGTTTGGTTGGTTTGGTTTAGTTTAGTTTTTTTTTTTTTTTTTGGTATGGGGGGGGTTGAACCCAGGGCCTTGTGCGTACTTTACAAGTGCTCTACCACTGGGTCACTCTTAGTCTTCCTCCATTTTCTTAGTCTTCCTCCATTTCAAAAAAAATTTTTTTTAAATCTTTCTTTCTTTCTTTCTTTCTTTCTTTCTTTCTTTCTTTCTTTCTTTGGTGCTCTACCACTGGGTTGCACCCCCAGGCCAGTTTTTATATTTTATCTTGAGATAGGGTCCCCACTAAGTTATCCAGGCTGCCTCTGGCCTCAAACCTAGGATCCTCTTACCTCTGTCTCACAAGTCACTGGGCCATTGCTTCTGCCCCCCAAATTATTTTTTTGTCTTGAGAAAGGGTCTCTCTAAAGTTTCACAGGCTGCCTCTGACCTCTAACTTGAGATCCTCCTGCCTCAGCCTTCCCAGCTCCTGACTCTCTGGGATTACAGGTGTGCACCACCACTTGGTGCACAGTAGTAGTTAGAATTGGGATCCCCAGGACCTTGCTTCTGCTTAGAATACTCTCTTTGTCATAATGACTTTTTAACCAATTTGGTGAAACTCTAAATAGACAAAGAAAAGCCCCCAGGCATTATACTATCTGAGGAAAATAGGGCAATTAGATATATGTTGGAGCAGGTTTATGGCAGAGATGGCTCCGAAGACAGAAGCTGCCACCACTCTGCTGATAAAATAGAGCTTCACAGTTTAGACTCCTCCTGGTGGCCACATGCGGTCAGTACACTAGTAATTTGCAGAATTACCACCCAGCCTTTTGTTACAACTTTGTGCTCTTTGTTAAAGTCTCTTTTTAAACTGACATTCTATTGAGAAGATCTTTATATATTAGAGGGTAAAGCTTTAGGGCTTTGGTTTTTGCTTCAAGAATTCTGCCCTAAAAGTGGAAATAATGTCAGCATCTTAGCTTGGAAGCAGAAAGAACAAAAATAAAAGACAAAGTATAAGTCAATAAAACATAGTTGACAGTTGAGGCATATAGGAACAATGCCAACTTTAATCAGTAGATAAAGAAATATGAACCACATAGAAACAGCTGCTCTGAGAGGGAAAAAATGCTATTACTCCCCACAGTTTTAAATACTACACAGAGAGGTAAAATTTAGTTAAAGCATATCTCTTAGCCAGGCAAGGTGGTACACTGCTGGGTGTAATCCCAGTGATTCAGGAGGCAGAAGTGGGAGGATTGTGAGTTTGAGGACAGAGTCAGGGTGAGTTACTTAATGAGACCCTGTCTCAAGATAGAAAAAAAAAACAAAAAACAAAAAACAAAAATGGGCTCAAGCGGTAGCCCAGTGGTAGAACGCTTGCATAGTAATTGTGAGGCTCTTGGTTCAACCCCCTAAAGTACCACAAGAATAAATAAATAAATAAATAAATAAAATAACAGTTATCTAGTTCCCTAGAATTTTAGATTCTTCTCAAGTAGCATATGATTCTGATTTTTCTTTCCTACATAAAACAACAAGAACAACAACAACAACAACAACAAAAAACACAGCCTGTTGGAAGGCCCTGGAGAAACTCAAGTGGCAAACCATAGCAGCCTGGAGAGGTAAAGAATCAGAGCAAAGATTATTTTCATGACAGTGTTCTTTGCTAAATGGATCTCATCAAGGGGAGTAGCTTGGGCAGTGGCCAAGTTGATACAGGGAGGAACTGGTCATAGGTGAGTACAATCTCATGGCAAGTCCTGAGGGGAAATGAATCTGCTTTCTTCATAGAATCTGGGCTCAGTCCTAAAGAAAGCTATCAATGCCACAGGACTCCCTTTCTGACCCAGAACTGTCAGGGTTGGTACATGTATGAAGTTAGAGCTTTTCCCCAAGCAGTCCTCTGTACCAACATTCTTTCTCCACTCTTCACAGCACTGGCTCCTAATCCTTTAAATCCCAGATTGTTACATTTTACACAGGGCTTTTCTGACGACCCCATTTGTTTTCCATTAGGACCTTGTTTGCTTTCTTCCTATCACTTTTTCTTGGTGCTAAGAGATTGAACCCAGAAACTCATACATGCTTTGCAAGCACTCTACCAATAAGCTGCAACCCTAGCCCATTTTTATTTTATATCTTGTGACAGGGGCTCTGTGAGTTATGCAGGCTGCCTCTGCCCTTGAACTTGTGATCCTCCTGCCTCTACCTCCTAAACTGCTAGAATTACAGGTGTGTACCACTGCACCTGGCTTTCTATCACTTCTTAATTTTTAATTGTATTTATTGATTTGTGTTTTGGTCTGTTTGAGCTGTTGTAACAAAATACCATAAATAGGATAGGTTATAAACTACAGAAATTTATTTCTTGCCATTCTGGAGCCTGGAAGTTCAATCTCGAGGTTTTGGCAGTTTCAATGTATGATGAAGGCCTGCTTTCTGGCTCATGTTGTTGTTGTTAGGTGCCATTAAGTCCAGTCCAACTCATAGCGACCCTCATAGGGTTTTCAAAGGCTGATTGTTTTGGATGGCCACATCCTTTCCTATTTTTGCAGTGCTAGTGATCGAACCTCGGTCTTCAGAAAGTGCAGAGCAGCACTCTACCAACTTAGATGGTGATTTCTTGCTATGTCCTTATGTGGCAGAAATGGCTAGCTAACTCTCTGGCCTTTTAAATTTTTTATATTTTATTTTTAAATTAATTGATTAATTATGGATTTAGTTTGTATTTTTGAGACAGGGTCTTGCTATGTAGCTCAGATTGGCCTCAAACTCACCACCTTCTTGCTTCGGCCTCTCAAGTGCTGGGATTACATGTGCATACCACCATGCCTGGGTGGGCCTTTTTGAAATAAGGGCACTGATTACTTCCCAAAGATGCCACCTCCTAATACCATTACTTTGGGTGTTAGGATTTCACATAATGAATGGCAGGGGTGGGGTATAAGCATTCAGCCCATTGCAGTTTTTTTTTGTTGTTGTTGTTTTTTGTTTTTTGTTTTTTTGTTTTTTCCTGGTTAGTGTCTTTCCTCTTCCACTAAACTCTGGTCTCCACAAGTCAGGGTCTATGTCCATTTCCTTCAATATTTGTCTAGTATAATACATGTCTGAACCCAAATACTTTTATGAATGTGTGTTGAACGAATAAATTTAGCATTAGT
The DNA here is from genome assembly GCA_007922755.1 of Pedetes capensis. NCBI lineage: Eukaryota > Metazoa > Chordata > Mammalia > Rodentia > Pedetidae > Pedetes > Pedetes capensis. The sequence continues at coordinate 24,525 of VMDO01002508.1, forward strand.
TCAGTTAATTTGCTTTTGAGGGTTTTTGTTTTGTTTTTTTCCCAGAACTGGGGAATAAACCTAAGGTCTTGCAAATGCTAGGCAAGCACTCTGCCACTTAGTTATGACATAGGTTAGCTCAGTGTTAGACAGTTTAAAGATAGGAAGATAGAGCCAGGCTTGGTGGCACATGCCTGAAATCTCAGCACTGGGGAGGCTGAGATAGGAGGATCATGAGTTCAAAGCCAGGCTGGACTACGTAATGATTTACAGTATACCCTGAGCTACATAATGAGACCCTGTCTCAAAACAAGCAAACAGCCAGGTGCATGTCTGTAATCCCAGTGATTTAGGAAGCAGAGGCAAGAAGATCCTTGTTGCTGCTATTAGGTGTCATCGAATTGTATCCAACTCACAGCAACCCTCATAGGGTTTTCAATGGCTGACTGTTTCGGGATTGCCTCGGGAGTGGATTGCCACATCCTTCTCCCATTTTTGCGATGCTGGGAATCGAACTTGGGACCTCAGACACTGCAGAGCAGCGCTCTACCAACTGAGCTAAATCCCAGCCCATCAAAAAGATAGGAATATATTTTTTTTCTCCCATGCTGACCCCTGTTTAAATGTCAATGTGCCAAGTACAGAATAGGAATGGATTCTAAAGAATGGCAACGAATTATCACAAGGTCAATCAGGTTCAAAAACAGCCTGGACTACATAATAATACATTACTTTCTGACCTCTAAGATCTGTTGACATAAAGTCAGCTATATCATGAGCTAGTGTAATGTTTTATAGGATGAGATCTTCAAGTTTCCTAAAGGTTAAATTATTGCCAGAAACAGCTAATCTAGCACCAAGAAAAGATATGATGTGTTATGGCTATTCTAAATATGTAAAAGCAAATTGTTTCTGATTGTTATAAATATTGAAATGGAGAAAAAATAGCATTTTCCAGATTAGTAGATGCATACCAAGTGCTGGAATCTGTATTGATTTGTTCAATAAATATACCACATCTCAACTCTAACTGTAAATTGAGTTAAAACCTGATTGACCTTGTGATAATTCATTGTCATTCTTTAGAATCCATTCCTATTCTGTACTTGGCATATTGACATTTAAACAGGTGATGTGCTAGATATTGTCCCTTTTTCAAGTTGTTGAAAATGACACTGATTCCCTAGGGAATGTCTTTTTAATTTTTTTTTTTTTTCGGTACTGGGGGTTGAACCCAGGGCCTCTCGCTTGCATGATCTGTAAGTGCTGGACCACTGAGCTGCACCCCCAGCCCATTATTTTACTTTTTGAGACAGGGTCTCGCTAAATTACGCAGACTGCCTCTGGTCTCGGACTTGCACTCTTCCTGCCTTCACCTCCCAAGCTGCTGGGATTACAGGTGTACGCCACCACGCCCTGCTCTCTTTTTAAAAATTTTAGAAACTTTTTTTTTTTTGCAGTACTGAGGGGCTGAACCCAGGGCTTCGTGCATATTTCACAAATGATCTACCTCTAAGCTGTACCCCTAGCCATTTTTTTATTTTATATATTTTTTATCTTGAGACAAAGTCTCACTAAATTACACAGGCTGCCTATGGCCTCCAACTTGCAATCCTACTGCTTCTGCCTCTGCCTTCTGAGTTGCTGTAATTACAGGCATGAGCAATCATGCCCAACTTTAGAACCTTATTTTTAATAGATATTTGCCTAAGTTAAAATATTAAAAAGATGCAAAAGGAAATAAGTGAACAATCTATCATGCCTTTTCCCCAATCACTTGAACTCTTAGTTTCACTCATGAGAAGAAACCAATTTTTTTTTTTCAGTACTGAGGGAGTTGAACCCTAGGACCTCTGCTTGCTTTGCAAATGCTCAACCATTGAGGCCATTTCTTACTTTTTATTTTGAGACAGGGTCTTGCTAAGTTATGCAGGCTAAATTGTGTGATCCTCCTGCTTCAGCATCCCAAATCACTGGGATTACAGGTGTGTACTACCACACCTGACAATGCAAATGTTTTCAATTTATTAAATATTCTTCCCTGGGTATCCCCATGTATCATGTTAAAACTTCTGTTTCCTTCTCTTCCCAACCTTTCATTTGTTTTAGTACTGGGGGATTGAACCTAGGGCCTCACACATGCTAGACAAGTGTTCTACAATGGAACTGCATTCCCACAGCTATCTATCTATCTATCTATCTATCTATCTATCTATCTATCTATCTATTTTTGAGACAGGGTCTTGATAAGTTCCCCATGCTACTTTTGAACTTGCCATCCTCCTGCCTCAGCTTCCCAAATTGCTGAGATTATAGGTATGTGCCACAGCATCCAGCTTCTTTACCCAACTTCAGAAAAATCAGTTGCATGTTGTTGCTCATGTGACTGTAATCCTAGAACTTGGGAAGCAGAGGCAGAAAGATCTCAAGTTTGAGGCCAGCCTGGGCTACATGGCAAGAACCTGTCTTAAAACAAAATGAAACAAAAAATTTTAAAAATCAACTTTGTTGAAGTATAATTTATTTATTTATTTTGTAGTGCCGGGGGTCAAACCCAGTGCCTTGTGCCTGCTAGGTAAGGGTCCCCCTACCCAGCTACATCCCAACCCTTGTTTTTTTGAGACAGGGTCTTATTGTGTCATTTAGGTTGGCCTTGAACTCACTGTGTAACCCAGGCAGGCCTTGAATTTCTGATTCCCAAACCTCAGCCTCCAGAATGCCAGGATTATAGGTGTACGCCATAGCACCTGGCACCTTGAGTTATATTTTAATACAATAAAATGCACCCATTGTAATTGTTTAGTTTTCTTATGTCCCTTTGTAGTCCATCTCCTCCCTCCCACCAATCTTCTCGCCCAGGTAACCACTGATAAGAGTTCTATTGTATACATTTGTCTTGCCTATTTTAGAACTTTGTGTAAGTGGATTAATACAGCATGTACTGTTATGTTCTGGCTTTTTTTCACTTAGTGTATGTTTTTGCTCCTTATCCATGCTGCATGTAAGAGTAGCTCCTTCATTTTTTAGTGTTAGGTAGTTATACGGTGGAGGTGGCTAAGAGGGATCCTGGAGAGACAGGCTCAGGCTAAAACCAAGGTAAGGGAAACTTCCTTCAGTTCCTTCTATAGGAAGGATCTTTGGAGCCCACTGCCATCTCACCATAGCCCCGGGGTTCTCACCACTAGGCTAGTGGGCTCTACTGCCATTGATGCTCCTTCTTGAGCCACTTGACTCTTGACTCTGATGTAGCTACCTTGAAAATCTTTACTTGACCCTATAGCTTTGGCCACTCCCTCAAGAGTCAGAGCCCCAGGCACTTGGTCCCATTTCCGCAGTCTAGTCCCAAGAGGCAAAGGCAGGGCCCCAGAGTAACATTAGGGCCCTGTCTCTTGTTGATCCTATGATTACCTTCAATTGGGAAGGGCATTGAGATGGTTAACTATCAACATGAACAAATGTGTCCCTATCTCCTTTGAAGTAGTGGTTATATTAGGTTATATTATATTGTCTTTTATGTAGTTATTTCTCCAGTTAGTTGTCAATTCCTTGAAAATAGTGACCTGTGTTTTCCTTTGTGTAACCCTGGCAACTAGCATACTAGTTGGCACAAGATCTGTGTAAAAGAATATTTAGTCCTTTCCTTGTGATTGAACAGATCAGTTAATACATAACAACTGGAGTTTAATTTGATACTAGGTTGCATTACCTGCACTAGAGTTTTTCAATGTAGCTTCTTTCTACACTATGATTTGTTTTTACATAGGTGTTTACTTTTAATTTTGAAATAACTTGACACAAAAAGTTAAAAAAATCATACTGAGAGTTCCCATGTACCATTTGTTCAGTGTAGTGATAATCAATGTAGCTTTTTAGAATACCTGGTTCAAATTTTCTGACCTTACTGACTCCACAGTCACCTCTCATTTTGCCAGTTGATGACAATAGAAGGAGCATACACTATTTAATGTTTCCTCCATTATTTTTTCCCATCTTTCAATTTCCTCCTTTTTCTTTCTGCTTTGCTCTTTCTCTATGGTTATTCTTTTCAATGTCTCCTGTTTCATTCTTCCTGTACTTGCTTTAAAATATACTTAAAATGGCTTAATTCCAAAGAGACTTGGTTTGTTGTTAGGTGCCATTGAGTTATATCTAACTCATCATGACCCTAAGTACAGCAGAAGGAAGCACGATCCAACACAGTGCCACACACACGATCTTTTTATGTTTGAGCCCATTTTTACAGCCACTGTGTTTCTTCTCATTTTGAGTCATGCCACAAAAGGAGGTCCTAAGGGGCTTTACATCATTCCTGTGGTTAAGGTCAGCTCTACTTTGAGGAGGCAACTCTTCCCCAGTTGTTTCTTAAATGCTTTCCAGCCTGGGGGGCGGGGTTTCTCATTTTCTGGCACTGTATTTGACAGTGCTTCCCTGCTATTCCTAGGGTTTTCAATGGCTAATTATTTTGGGAGTGGGCTGCCAGGTTATTCTCCCATATAATAGAGTCCATAGAGGATAGTTTTCATTGTTTCTACTTACTTTGTGGTCATTTCTTTTCTTTTTTGAGATAGGGTCTTGCTTTGTAGCTTGTATTGGCCTTCAAGTCAATCTATACAGGGGCATCCTGTCATAATGAAAAGAAGAAGTTAATTATACAGCTGTAAATCTGTGCCTGTTACCAGACTATACAACCTATAGAATACTAAGAATATTTCTTAAATAAATCCTCTATTTTGTGATTTATATAATTCATTAAATTGCATTCTGTCTTTGGTATTGAAATCATTAATGTGTTCAATATAAGCATTTAAAATATATCAATTCTCATAACTGTTTTGTCACTTCTTCAACCCTAATATAGGAGTTATTAGGCGTCATTGAGTTGGGTCCAACTCATAGTGAGCCAATGTACAACAGAGCAAAACACTACCTGACACTGTGCCATGCCTTGCACTTTTGTCAGTGCTTCTCTGTTATTCATAGGGTTTTTGATGGTTGATTGTTTCAGGAGTTAATTATTTTTGTCAAAAGTAGGTTTTGTGTGAAAGGCAAGGGGAATCCAGATAGACCAAATGGATCATGTTAAATTTCATGAATCATGAATTTATTGGGATTTCTTATAGGGGCATGGGTGATTCACAGACAGCCTTCACTTCTAGCTTCTCCAATGGAATCCCTTCTGAGGAATCCCTTTGAGTAATTCCCACCAAGATATCATATGTGAAGCTACACCACCACCAAGTCCCACCCTCAGCCAGTCATATAACTTAGCATCACAGCAGCAGTGATGGGAGGGGCTTGTGATTGGCAGTTCAGAGGAGAGTCTTTTGGGGGTCCCCTGAGGGCCTTGAGACCCTTCTTGTCCTTTCCCTCCAAGAGAAAATATTGATAACTCTATTACCCTTATAATAGGCCTAGCCATGTTGTATAGTTTTGCTTATTTTGTTGCCATGGACATAAGGCTATGGGCCTCTGACGTCATTCCAGGTGTTCTGTATCAAGATGACCAACATGGAAATCATCAAGTTCAGCCCATGTTCAATCTGGAGGAACCAGCTATACTGCAGTAAGATGCCTGATTTTTTTTTTTTTTTAATCACAAGGTTTCACTAAACTACACAGACTGCCTCTGGTCTCGAACTTGCGATCCTCCTGCCTCTGCCTCCCCAGCTGCTGGGATTACAGGCATGTGCCACCATGCCCAGCCTGAATTTTTTTTAACAGAAGAAAACCACAGTTAATGTATATATGGCTCTATTATTTTAATTCTTCTCTAGGATTTGGTGGATTGTATTAGCTGATAGAGAGTACTAGGCAGGAAGAAAGGGAATAAGAGGCCTCTGAAGCCATCTTCTTCCCAACCATTAACTTCCCAGTCATCTGAGACATAAATATCAATGTCAACTTCCTCTGAGACAAATGCCTTAATCTGGTGGTCAGTACTTCCCTGATAGATAATATCCTTGTAAATAGCATGGTTGCTAGGAGATAATACCCTTTTTCAGATAACCTGGCCTGTAACCTTTAGCACCTTTACAAATGGTCTAATCTGTAACCAGAACTCTGTTTATATATGAGGGCCACAGGTGTTTCCATATTAGGCTCAGGAAGGAGATTCTCACTTGAAGTAGCACCCTACCTGCGATAGAGAGAAAGGTCTGCTTTATAGCCCAGGCAGGCCAGCTGGCTGAAGGGTGGGAGAAACCTGACACATCTGAAGACGAGATCAAAGAGTGGAGGGAAATCTGTCCCTTTAATGAGACTGGGACTTAAAAAAATCCAAAAACTCCTCCCCTCAATGCAGTGTCCAGATGTCCACAGAAATCCATAGTGTCATTTTCAGTGCCCAGTTGCCTGCAATTTACAGGCATGTTCAGAGCAACCTACAGGAGTCTGTAGCTGTCTGCGTTTTGACACAGATATTCAGAGATGCCCTCAGTTTTATGGATGTTGTTGTTGTTAGGTGCCACCGAGTCAGTGTCTGACTCATAGTGACCCTCATATAGGGTTTTCAATGGCTGACTGTTTCGGGATTGCCTTGGGAGTGGATTGCCAGGCCCTTCTCCCATTTTTGTGGTGCTGGGAATTAAACTCGGGACCTCAGAGACTGCAGCGTAGCGCTCTACCAACTGAGTTAAATCCCAGCCCCAGCTTTATTGATAGACCTGTACAGTTCCTGACCTCCAACTCAGACACATTAACACCACTCTTCATGGATCTTCACTGCTGCGCCGTCCTGCTTTCTGATCTTTGTGTCAGAAAGCATAACTTTCTCTCTCCTCTCTCTCCTCTCTCTCTCTCTCTCTCTCTCTCTCTGTGTCTCTCTCTGTATGTGTGTATGCACATTTCCCTTCTCCTCATACCTCCTTAACTCTCCAGCCTGCTCCACCTCTCCCCTCTCTCCACTCTAGCCTAGTTCCCAAACCAGCTCATCCCAAGTCTATATGACCTGGCTATCACTCTCTTCCTTTGAATTCTAAATAAACCATCTTCTAAGTTCTCTTCTGGGTCTGTCAGTAAAGTCATTCCTGGATCCCTCCTACAGTACCATGGTAACATTGGACCCCAGATCTGCACGCCCCACTAACAGTGTTGTTGTTGTTTTTAGGTGCCAATCAGTCAATTCCAACTCATAGCAACCCAATGTACAACAGAATGAAACACTCTCCGACACTGTGCCATGCTTGGCACTATTGTTGGTGCTTCTCTGCTATTCATAAGGTTTTCAATGGCGGATTATTTTGGGAGTAGATTGCCAGGTCCTTCTCTCTAGCCAGCAGCACCTGGTATTCCCAGATGGTCTCTCATTCAAGGACTAACCAGGCCAACCCTGCTTAGCTTCTGAGATCAGGCTGGATCAGATGCTAGGGTTCTATGGCTGCAGACTCACTAACAATAGCTACTATAAAAATACTAGCAAAATTTAACAAACATAAAATTCAGAGGAGTAATTGTCTTACAGATAATTCAATTCCTTTTTTTTTTTTTTCTTTTCACTAAATTGTAGTTGAAGATAGACTTTAGGCCAGGAAGCATGGTGAATGCTGAGAGTACAGAGATGAAGAAGTCACAATCTCTGCCTTCAAAAGAGCCTGTGGTAAGAGAAGACACACATATACTTTTAGTATAATATGATAGGTACAAGCGTTAGGGTTTAGCTCAGTTGGTAGAGTGCTGCTCCATACTCTCTGAAGACCCGGGTGTAATCCCAGCACCACCACCACAACCACCACCACCACCACCAAAACAACAACAACAAAAACAAACAAACAAACGAGAGAAGGACATGGCAATTCACTCCCGAAGTAATCAGACATTGAAAACCCTATGAGGGTCGCTATGAGTCGGTGCCTAACAACAACGTGGTAGATATAATGTTAGAGGTAAGCTTGGTCATATGGAAAACTTTAGGTTACCCCCACATTCAGGAAAGACCTCATAGGGAAAATGAGCTGAACTTTGAAGAAGGAATAAAATTGAGCCAGAGCAAGACTCTGAGAAAGGCAAGCCAGTAAAAGGCTAGGCCAAGAGCAAGATGCAAAGGTATAAATTACTATAGTTTGTATACAGAAAGCTCAAGGAATTAGATAAAATTGTAACACAAATATCAAAACAAAGTGATAGAAGATAAACAGAGAGAAATAGTGTGTTGATGATCTTTGCTGTGATGCTAAAGAACTTGGATTTTCTACTGGGAATGTTTTTAAAGCAAAGTTAACTTTAGATTATAGGTAGTTGGCTATGCTGCAGTGTGGTGAATGGTTTAAGGAGGACAAGACTGGAGAAGAGAGTCTAGTCAATAAGCCAATGAAACAATATGGTGGAAAGAAGATAAAAGATTGAAGTTGATGAGGCCAGGGAATATGTCTTACTCATCTTTGTATCCCTTGTGCCTGATAAAACTCCTGATACAGGAAATGAGCCCAAATAATATTTACTAACCAAGCTCATTTTTTTCTCCTTTTCTATATTCCAGTGAAATCTCCATTTTTGGCTCTAGAACTACATTTCAAGTGATTTATAATGTATAGTGGACTTCTAGACAGTTCCATAAATGCATTAGAGAAAAGGTAGCAAAAGTATGTTGTTGTTGTTAGGTGCCATCAAGTCATGTCTGACTCATAGCGACCCTATATATGACAGAAGAGAACAACACTCCCCGATACTGTGCTAGCCTGGCACTATTGTCAGTGCTTCTTTGCTATTCATAGGGTTTTCAATGTTGGATTGTTTCAGGAGTAGGTTGCCGGTTCCTTCTCCCTAGCCTGCAGCACCTGGTATACCCAGGCGGTCTCCCATCTGGGGACTAACCAGGCTGACCCTGTTTAGCTTCTAAGACAAGGCAGGATCAGATGCTAGGGTGCTATGGCTGCCAACCAGAGTGCTATGGCTGCAGATAGCAAAAGTATAAAGGTTGTTGTTGTTTGGTGCCGTCGAGTTGGTATCTGACTCGTAGTGACCCTACATACAACAGACGAAGCAGTATTTTTAGTGATTTTCTGTTATTCATAGGGTTTTCAATGGCTGATTGTTTTTGGGGAATGGGTTGCTGGGTCCTTCTCCCAAGCCTACAGCACCTGGTATTCCCAAGTGGTCTCCCATCCAAGTACTAACCAGGCCTGACCCTGCTTAGCCTCCGAGTTCTGACAGGATTGGATGCCACAGTGCTACAGCTGCAGGCTGAAGTATACATGATGCTAAATAAAATAAACTGGTTAATCTGCCTAATGTGGTCACAATTCGTCACACAAGTATTTGTTGATTGTTCCCACACTTTGCTTCTTATTTTTCAGGACAACAGGGATGCAGATAAGAGTCTAGATTTTAAGGGATTGTTTCAATTATCATTGCAATGAAAGAAAGCTAAAGCCAGATGGCCTATTAACTAAGTAATGCTCAGTGAAAGAAATAAGCAAATGTGCAGCTGTCTTTGCATATAAAAGACTGTATGCTTTGCTCACAGATGGCATGCATACAATAAATACTTGTTGATTCATCTGTTGCAAAGTATTTTGAGAAGTCTCTGAAATCATAGTTTAGTGTGAAATTGGAGTTTTATGTAAATACATAACCAAAGTCCAAGGTGTCAAAATGGAAAGAAGAGAAAGGTAGGGACTGAAAGAAATGCAGAAGGTGAAAGCAGGAACAGAATAAAGAATCAATCAGGCCCCAGAGCAAGTTAGATTATTAACCACTATCATGCTGGGAGTCTGATACCATTCAATCTCCACACTTGAAATTCAAATGGATTATCATCTGTGTCCACATTTCTTCTGCTTTGTTTGTTTGTTTGTTTGTGGTACTTGGGAGTTGAAGGGAGGGTATTGCACATATTTTTTACGTCTAATACCACTGGGATGCACCCCAGCCCATTTTTAATTTTTTTTTTGTTTTAAAACAGGGTCTCACTAAGTTATGCAGGCTGCCTCTGACCTCAAACTCAAGATCTTCCAACCTTAGCCTTCCGAGTTGCTGGCATTGGAGGGCTGTGCCATTAGGCCTGACTTGCTTTTGCTTTTTAATGAAAATCATAGTTTTCACATTTCTTCATAGAGATCAGGGTGTACCCTGCTCTACGTTACTCCAGTTTGTATAAATTAATAGCTTTCAGGCTGTGCCTTGCCTTTAGTGACTGTATTTTACAAAGCAGCAGTCTTCTCCATTTTGATAACAATTGCTGAGATATGAGGATTCTACAACTTGTTTGTGTATATAAACAACCACCATCCTTCCAGCCTCAACCATGAGGTATTAACTGATAATAAAATGTTCCTATGAATTAAATATTACCACCTATGAACTTATCAAATCAAGTCAGGAATATATATATATATATATATATATATATATATATATATATATATTTTTTTTTTTTTTTTTTTTTTTTTTTAAACCAGTGGTACTTGCAGGGGGAACCCAGGGCTTTACACATATTTTCCAAGTACTCTACCACTGGGTTGTACTCCCTAGCACCTCCCATTCCCCCTTTTTGAATCAGGGTCTTACTAAATTATACAGGCTGCTTCTAGCCTCAGCCTCCTGAATTGCTAAGATTACAGGCATGCACTACTGCGCCCGGCTGAAAAAGATCTTCTAACAAAATGGTGTGATTTTTACAGGCATGTCCAACCTGTGGCCTGGGAGGCCTTATGCAGCCAAGGACAGCTAGTCGTGCAGCCCCACAAATCTTTTTAACATTATGTGTTTTTTAGCATTTATTTTCTTTGTGACCCTCCTTATTATGTATATGCACTAACTATCTTATAATTTATGTGTAGCCCAAGGCAACGACTCTTTACTCAATGTGGCCCAGGGAAGCCAAAAGGTTGAATGCTCCTGTTTTAAAATCTAAAATTACAATGTGATGGTACTCTTTAGTTTGCCTTTCCCAGAGGTAACTATTTAATGTTGATTCATTTATTTCTAGCTACAGTATCATAAAAAAGATATTAGAATATTTTGTGTAGCAATCTTTGGCAGATAAAATGCTCAGGAAGTTATGAAATAATAATAATCTTCATTGCTAAAAATTTGTAAAATGACATTGAATCTTATGGTTGCCAAATCACTCCCACCTCTGTAATGGCTGACTTAGCCTCAAAGTACAAACTAATTGCACCTGCCAAAACTTGGCAAGTTTGAAGATGTTAGATTTTTACATTGACAAAGTCTTTCAAAAATGTTTCCTTATTTCATGGCTGTTAATAGGTATCATTAAAAACAGATTTCTTCTGTCAAAGAAGTTCATGAAATCATTAACTAAACAAAATTCAACAGCTTCTTTTCTGAAGTATTTCCCAAAGCCTTCAGTAAACTTATGCACAATGGGAACCTCTAACAGAGTTCCCCAAATTTATTTGATTATAGGACTTTTATAGGAGCATTTCATAGGACAATATTAAGTTGAGGTCAGTTTGGGCTTTATATCACAAAAGTAAGATGGATTTTATAATGTGATTTTGAGGTAATGTACAGTGGAATTTAAAAAAATTTATTTATTTATTTATCTATTTAGTGCTGGTGATTGAAGGCAGGTCTCATGTATGCCTGCTTTACTACTGAGCTACATCCCCAGCCCTATAGTGGACTTTTGTCTTCTCTCTTCCTATAATTCTCAGTTCCCATTTTGGGGTTCCTGAGGTTCTCAGGAGGCTGACTCCACTCCCTGACTCCAAGAATGGATCCTATGACCTAGGCTGAGCTATTCAATGTGTTTCATTCAACAGATGACAGTGATTGGTTTGGGTGGACAGGTCCAACCATATTTTTTCCTAGAAATGCTAGTAGGAGAACTGTGTTCCTTTTTCCTGCTAAATGTGAATGAAAAACCAAGTCCTCTAAGGAACTTCAGGTTGCTGTCTTGGAAATACAGAGTCAGCCTTATGAGGAACGCAATACAAAGCTGTCAAAGTAGAGATATTGTGAGACACTGAACCTCAGTGTTGAACTTTGGAGCTAGCCTCATCACTGCACATTTTATTTAAAAAAATCATAAATTTCTTTGTCATTAAGATAATTTAGTTTTGTTTTCCATCATTTGTGAAAAATTTCTTACTAATAGAATTTGCTTATTGATAGACATATAACACATGCTAAAAGAGACTGCTATCCCTTTAATAAAATAAATATTGAATGCGCCATAAAAAGAAGATTCACTCCTCTTCTCCACAATCAATTTTTTTTTTTTTTGCGGTGTTGGGGGTTGAACCCAGGGCCTTGTGCTTGCATGCTTTGCAAGTGCTATACCACTGAGCTGCACCCTCAGCCCTATTTTTTTTTTTTTTGAGACAGAGTCTCACTAAATTATACAGACTGCCTCAGGTGTCAAACTTGCAATCCTCCTGCCTCTGCCTCCTGACTCACTGGGATTATAGGCATGTGCTGGGATTACAGGCGTGTGCTTTGCTTTGAAATCTATAGTTTTCACTGTTGCTATGAAAGTGATGTTCCAGAAGTGTGCTGTTCCCATTTTTATGCTCTTGCACAAGTGTAATGAAAGCCTCCTGCTCAAACCAGGCATAGTGGCACACTCCTATAATCCAAGCACTTGGGAGGCTGAGGCAAGAAGATTGTGAGTTTGAGGCCAGCCTGGGATGAATAGTGACATTCTGTCTCAAACAAAACAAAACAAAACAAAAGCAATAAAATAAACAAAAAACCACCTCCTGCTTCAATTTCATCAAATAGCTACTACGCACAAACAAGAAAGTTCAAGAATAAAAGATAATCCCTGCCTTTCAAAAAGTTCATAGTCTAAATTTCAAACTTTCTAATTTCCAATTGATCTTACTCAAAACTGGGAAATATAGAAATTGGAAGCATTGTAAACAAAGAAGTTTCCATTTTTTAGCCCTTCTAATTTGTTCCCAATTTGGTTTGCTCTTTTGATATATTTTTGTTCTAGCTCCGAAGACTTGGCCTAATCTACCCAGGTCATCTTATTTCCTGGCTGTTTCCTTATCTTTCTATGGAAGGAGCCTTTTCATTTAATACCCAGGGGTAGCTTCCTAAGAATTTTGTTGTTTTCTTTTTCGAGTTAAAATTTACAGAATATAAAATTAACCATTTTAAAATGAACAATTTAGTGATGTTTAGTGCACTCAATGTTATCCAGGTCACACACATCTATTTTCAAAACATTTTTACCACCCCAAAAGAAAAAAATGGAATCCATAAAGCAGTCATTCTCCTCCTTCCAGTCACTGCCCCTCATCCTTAGGTTCAGTCAACTGCCAATCTGCTCTCTATTTGTATAGATTTAGGTATTCTGGACATTTAATATAAATGGGAATCATATAATATGTGGCCTTTTATGTATGTCTTCTTTCAGTTTGCATAATGTTTTAAAGACTCAGCTACGTTGTAGCATATATTATTACATCATCGCTTTTTATGGCTGAGTAATATTTTTTCCTCCTCTCCCTCCTCCTTCTCCTCCTCCTCCTCCTCCTTCTTTTTGAGCATGTAGAGGTGGAACCCAGGACCTTGCACATGGTTTGCAAGTGCTTTACCACTGGGCTGCACTCCCAGCCCATTTTTTATTTTTTAGTTTGAGTCAGGGTCTTGCTAATTTATACAGGCTGCCTTTGGCCTCAAACTTATGATTCTCCTGCCTTTGCCTCTTGAGTTGGTGGGATTCAGGTGTGTGCCACCACAACTGGCTAGTAATATTTAGTTTTATGTGTATGTTGCTATCTATTCATTTGCTGATAGATATTTAAGTTATTTCTAGTTTGGGGTTATTGTGAATACTGTTAGTGTGATCACATATGTATAAGTATTTGCTTATCTGTTTTCATTTCTTCTTTTTTTCTTTTTCTCTTTTTTTGTGGTACTGGGGTTTGAACCCAGAGCCTTGAGCTTGCATGTTTTGCAAGTGCTGGATCACTGAGTGGCATCCTCAACCCATTTTTTTTTTTCCTTTTTTTCTTTTTGAGACAGGGTCTCGCTAAATTACACAGATTGCCTCTGGTCTCAAACTTGCCATCCTCCTGCCTCCGCCTCCAGAGTCGCTGGGATTATAGGCATGTGCCACCATTCCTGGATCTGTTTTCATTTCTTTTGGGCAAATACCTAGAAGTAGAACTGCAAGGTCATAGTAATTCCAGTTTAATTTTTATTTATTTATTTATTTTAATTTTTTAATTTTTAATTTTAATTTTTTTTTTTTGGTGTTATAGGATTGACCTCAGGGCTTTGTGGCATACCACTGAGATACACCCCTAGCCCTATATTTAACTTTTCAAGCAACCACCAAAATCTTCTCCACAGCACCATTTTGTATTTGCACCAGCTATGTATGAGGGTCACAAAGTTTCTGCATCCTTACTGACATATTTTTTATTAAGAAATTATAGCCCTCCTAGTAGGTATAAACTGGCATTTCATTGTGATTTTAATTTACATTTCTCTAAGGACTAATGACCCCCATGTATCTGTTAGTGTGTTGTGCTTTGGGCTTGTGTGTTGCTGTGTTGCTGAAGGTATGCCACTTGTATTTCAGATACCAGCAAGGCCACTCATGGTGGACAGGTGTCAGCTGAGCTTCTAGGCTAAAACAGATTAGGGAATAGGACTGGAAATTCACTCCTCAAACAACTAGCCATTGAAAACCCTATGAATAGCAAAAAAACACTGTCAGATATAGTGCCAGAAGATGAACCTCCCAGGTTGGAAGGCACTCAAAAGACTAGTGGGGAAGAGTTGCCTCCTCAAAGTAGAGTCTACCTTAATAATGGAAATGGAGTAAATCCCCAGGGACCTCCATTTGCTAATGTGGCATGACTCAAAATGAGGAGATACAACTTAAACATCCATTAATAAACTGGAACATGGAATGTACATAGTATGAATCTAGGAAAATTAGAAACTGTTAAAAGACGACTGGAGCCCATAAACATTGACATTCGAAGCATCAATGAGCTAATATGGACTGGCATGGGCCATTTTGGATCAGATAATCATATAGTCTACTATGCTGGGAATGACGAATTAAAGAGAAATGGGGTTGCAATCTTCATCAAAAAAGACACCTCAAGACCTATCCTGAAGTACAAAGCTGTCAGTGATTGAATAATACCTGTATGTCTACAAGGATGGCCAGTTAATATGACTATTATTCAAATTTACACACCCACAACTAAGGCCACAAATGAAGATAGGGATGACTTCTACCAGCTTCTATAATCTGAAATAGATCGAACATGCAATCAGGATATACTGATAGTTACAGGTGACTAGAATGCAAAAGTTGGAGATAAAGAAGAATACTCAGTAGTTAAAAAATATGGTCTTGCTGACAGAAATGATACTGGAGATCTCATGACAGAATTTTGGTAGAACAATAACCTTTTCATAGCAAATACATTTTTTCACCAACATAAATGGTGACTGTACACATGGGCATCACCAGATGGAACATACAGGAAACAAATCAACCACATTTGTGAAAAGAGATGATGGAAAAGCTCAATATAAAATGTCAGAATGAGTATAGGTGTTGACTGTAGATCAGACCATCAACTAAGTGCTCGTATGCAAGTTTAAACTGAAACTGAAGAAAATTAGAACAAATGTACAAGAGCCAAGACATGATCTTGAGTATATCCCACCAGAGTTTAGGGGCCACTTCAAGAACAGGTTTAATTCACTAGATACAAATGATAAAAGACCAGATGAATTGTGGCATGACATCAAAGATATCATTTGTGAGGAAAGCAAAAGGTTATTAAAAAGACAGGAAAATAAGAAAAGACAAAATTACATGTCTAAGGAGACTCTGAAACTTGCTCTTGAACATTGAACAGCTAAAGTAAAAGGAAGACATGATGAAGTTAAGGAACTAAACAGGAGATTTCAAAAGGCAGCTCGAGAAGACAGAAAAAATTTTATAATGACATGTGCAAAGACCTGGAGACAGAAAACCAAAAGGGAAGAACATACTCTGTGTTTCTCAAGCTTAAAGAATTGAAGAAAAAGCTTTGAGTGGCAATAGTGAAGGATTCTACAGGGAAAATTTTAAATGCTGCAGGAAACATCAAAAGAAGATGGAAAGAATACAGAGTCATACAAAAAAGAACTGGTGGATGACCAACCATTTCAAGAGGTTGCATATGATGAGGAACCAATGGTACTGGACAAAGAAGTAGAAACTACCTTGAAGGAACTGGTGAAACACAAGGCTTCAGGAATTGATGGAATACCAATAGAGATTTTTCAACAAACAGATGCAGCACCAGAGGTACTAACATGTTTATACCAAGAGATTTGGCAAACAGCTACCTGGCCAACTGATTGAAAGAGATCCATATTTGTGCCTATTCCCAAAAAAGGGGATCCAACTGAATGTGGAAACTATTAGACAATATCATTAATATCACACACAAGCAAAATTTTACTAAAGGTCATTCAAAAGCAACTGCAGCAGTATATATAGAGAGAACTACTGGAAAATCAAGCTGGATTCAGAAGAGGGCAGGGAGCCAGGGACATCATTGCTGATGTCAGGTGGATATTAGCCAAAAGCAAAGAATATCAGCAAGATATCTCTCTGTTTTATTGACCATGCAAAGGCATTTGACTGTGTGGATCATAACAAATTATGGATAACACTTCAAAGAATGTGAATACCAGAACACTTAATTGTACTCATGATGAATCTGTACATGGATCAGGAGGCAATCATTCAAACAGAACAAGGCAACACTGCCTGGTTTAAAGTTGAGAAAGGTGTATGTCACAGCTGTATCCTTTCACCATATGTCTTCAGTTTCTGTGTGAGAAAATAATACAAGAAGCTGGGCTTTATGAAGAAGGATGTGGCATCAGGGTTAACAACCTGCATTATGCAGATGACACAATTCTGCTTGCTGAAAGTGAAGAGGATTCAAAACATTTACTGATGAAGATCAAAGAACATAGCCTTCAGTATGGATTATGACTCAGCAGCAACAAAACAAAAATCCTTACAACTGGGTCAGTATGCAACTTCATGGAAAATGGAGAAAAGACTGAGTTTGCCCAAAATTTTGCTTTACTTGTTTCTATAATCAACATCCATGGAAGCAGCATTCAAGAAATCAAAAGACACATTGCATTGGGAAAAGCTGTGGCAAAGATCTCTTTAAAGTATTGAAAAGTAAAGATGTCACATTGAAGACAAAAGTAAAGATGTCACATTGAAAACGAAGGTGCACCTAACTCTTGTCATGGTATTTTCAGTTGCATCATATGGTGGTGAAAACTGGACATTGAACAAGGGCGACAGGAGAAGAATTGATGCTTTTGAATTATGATACTGGAGATGAATATTGAATATACCATGGCCTGCCAAAAGAACCAACAGATCTGTCTTAGAAGAAGTACAACCAGAATGATCCTTCCAAGCAAGGATGTGTCTTATGTATTTCGGACTTGTAGTCAAGAAAGACCAATCCCTGGAGAAGGACATCATGTTTGGGAGAGTGACAGGTTAACAAAAAGAAGGAAACCCTCAACTGGATGGACTGACAGTGTCAGGAACAATGAGGTTAAAAATAAATAAGGTCATGTGCCTGGCACAGAATTGGGGTGTGTTTCGATCTGCTGTACATAGGGTCCCTATGAGTTGGACCTGACTTGAGGACACCTAACAACAACAATACATGATCAGTAATCTTTCTGATATTTGTGTTTTATTTCTGTTGGTTCATTTAAGATCATTACCACAATCCATTTGGTCGAAGTGTCCCACTGAGTTTACAGAACACTTTGTAAATTGTAATTTTAATTTTGAAATGTTTCACTGCAAGATATAGAGACCCACAGGAGCTACTTAAATACAAGGGGATTACAGTAACAAATGTTAATCTTACAGAAGGCCAGTGATAGGGCTAGTTCTGCTTCAGTGAACCTGTGTCTGGACTCAAGGCAGCTTTGTCACTTTAGCACTGGTGATCATTGACACTCATTCTATTCTTGTCTTTCATTATTAATTTGATTCAGCTCCATTTCATGCATATATAGCCTCTGTCCTATTACTAGCTGATATTTTCATTTGAGTCTCTCAAAATTTTTAGTCAGGTCACACAAGCCACAAGTTGATGTCCAATAGATAGTCCCTCCACTATCCTTATGACAGGAGGCCAAATTAAGTAGTAAATTTACCTGGAGATGGGAGACCTGGTTATAGCCACTGCACAATAAGCAGATTTACACAAGAGTAGAATCTGTGACAGTGTAAGTGAATGAGAGAGCGGGGGAACAGACCAATTGTCACTGGAGTCAGTGGCCTCAGATATTCTTGGTCTCATCAGAGAAAGAATTAAGAACAGACACAGAGGAGACTTAAGCAGAAATAAGTTTATTGAAGCAAAACCAAAAGCTCTCCTCAGGGAGAGAGAGGGCAACCAGCTGAGGGAAATCTTATGCTAATCTTATGTATATAATTGTGGAGTTTTCTAGGAATTGGGAGGACATTTCTATGAAACAGGGGTGGGGAGTGGGGACAGTTGTGGGGCCGGTGAGTTTAACCAAATATAGAAATTTCGATCAGAGGCACATGCATGAAATTGCAACTATAATAGATGTTAATGAAATCTCTGGCTGAACTTTTGGGTCTCAGGATCCCTTGCAGTGCAGAGGATCCCCTGCTGAGCACAACTAACTGCTATAGCAGGATGTTGTGCATTCTCTACCCAAGTAAGTCCATATTGTCAAATAAAATTTATATCCCATTGTTCCCTTTCTCCTTGCCTACCCATGTCACAATTATTATTTTCTCATCAAACCATGCACCTGTAATCTCTGTTTCTTATGCTCAGGCAGAAGGATCATGAGTTTGAGGCCAGCCTGAGCTATATAGTAAGACTGTCTCAAAAAGAAAATTTTTTTTGTCTGTCTTTTTCTTTCTCTTTCTTTTCTTTCTTCTTTCTTTTTTCTTTCTCTCTTTCCCTCCCTCCCTCCCTCCCTCCTTCCCTCTCTTTCTTTTCTTTCCTTTCTTTCTTTCTTTCTTTCTTTCTTTCTTTCTTCCTTCCTTGTGGTGGTACATGTTGGTAATCCCAGTATTCAGGAGGCTGAGACACGAGGATTAAGAGTTCAAGGCCAGCATGTGTCACATAGTGAGATCCTTCTGATAAAAAAAAAATTATTTTTCCCAAAGAAACTCTCTTACACTGTTGGTGGGACTGTAAATTGGTTCAACCACTTTGGAAATCAATCTGGAAATACCTCAGAAAACTAACAATAGAACTGCCATATGACCCAGCTATACCATTACTGGGAATATACCCAAAGGGAGATGAGTTATCATACCACAGAGACACCTGCATCTCCATATTCAATGCTTCACTTTTCACAATAGCAAGGGTATGGAACTAACCAAGCTGCCCATCAACAGAAAAATGGATAGAAAAACTATGGTACTTATACACAACGGAATACTACTCAGCAATAAAAAAATTTTTTTAAATGAAATAATGTCATTTTCAGCAAAACGGGTGGAATTGGAGAACATCATCTTAAGTGAACAAACACAGCTCAAAAAGAGAAATACCATAAGTCATCACTCATATGTGAGAGCTGAATCATTCTTAAAGGAAGAAAAAAATCTATACATAAATTCATATATAAAAAGTGCAAAATTAAACTTAGCGAAAAAGGGACAATATAAAGAGTAGAAAGAGGGAGGGAGGGAACTAGCATAGGGAAGTGAAGATTGGAGAAGATGGGATGGGGAGGAGGGTCAATGTGGAGGGATAAATGGGGAGAGGATAATCTCAATGTAAACAGCACAACTTCATGAGTATATTGGAAAAATAGGGGAATATAACCCAAATAAGCATTTGACTTTTACTACATATTAGCCATAAGACTCCATAAAATTTGTAGGTTGATGAAAGTGTTGCCAGAAGTGATATAAAGGATGCATAATGAAAAAGCCAATGCTGTATTATTCTATACCCCATTATCATTTACTAATAAAGGGAAAAAGTTTTTTTTCTCACCAAATAACATAATGAAAATTCTTATATAAAAGCAAATCTTAGGGTTGGGAATGTAGCTCAGTGGTAGAGTGCTTGCCTCACATGTGGAAGGCCTTGGGTTCAATCCCTAGCACTGCAAAAAAATAAAAATAAAAAAATAAAAAAAATTTCTTTAGGCAACTCAGTTCATGCTACCAGCTGTCTTCAAATCTACCTAACCTTTATACTTACCCTTTTTTTAAGTGGTAAGGAGATGTTAAGCAGGGTTTGGCCTGGTTAGTACTCGGATGGGAGACCACCTGGGAACACTAGGTGATGTAGGCCTGGGAGAAGGACCTGGCAACCTACTCCCAAAAAACAATCTGCCACTGAAAACCCTATGAATAACAAAGAAGCACTCACAATAGTGTTTCCCCGGCTGTACTTAGGGTCCCTGTGAGTTGGACACTGACTCGACAGTACCTACAGTACCTAACAACAATAACAACTGCTAGTAATTAAGATCTAAGAAGTGAGAGAAGTTTCTTTTCTGTGTACTTCATGGAGCTTATATTATGCTAACATGTAAGAGGGAGACAGAGTTTTCAGGGTTTCCCAAATGATTTTTTTTTTCTTTTTGTGGTCCTGGGTGTTGAACCCAGGGCCTCACGCTTGCATGCTTTGCAAGTGCTAGACCACTGAGCTGCACCCCAGTCCATTAGTGTCAATTTTTTTGAGACAGGGTCTCGGTAAATTACACAGACTGCCTCTGGTCTCGAACTTGCGATCCTCCTGCCTCGGCCTCCCCAAAGGCTGGGATTACAGGCGTGCACCGCCATGCCCATCCCAGATGATTTTTGATAGAAATTTTTTCCATGGAGCTTCTTAAGGGAGTATGTTTTGAGAGATTCTACATCTGCTGAGCATGATAGAGCAATTACAGAAAAGGAAAAGGTCCCATGTAAACCTGGAGGCATGGTAACTTAAGGTGGAACTGAACCTCAGAATTTTGGCCATTTGCCTTCTTTAAAATAGACAGGATCCCAGAGTGTGTTATGCCTTTATGAGGCTGGAAAAACAGTTGAAAAATAGCTGGGGTCATTAAATGTTTCAGAAAAATTGACACTAATGGGTATGCTTAGTTTGAGCTAGTTTATGTCATGATGGTTTACAATCTGTTTCAAATGTTACTAATCTCTAGAACACAAATTAAAGAATTATCTGTAAGCTTCACAGCAAGCCTTTGGCTGCAGGGAATTCTACTCAGGACTCATGGAGAAATGCGGCAGCTGTTATTTTTAATCAATGTGCTCAGAGAGGGAAGACATGAAGGCACTTTGTATTCCTGATGGTGGATTGATGTCTTATAGCTGGCAGTCTACCAGACTCCCAAATTGCTTGTTGTTTTCCAAGAAAATTGTTGATGTACTTGGTCTCAGCAGATGTTGAAATGCTTGGTAGTTCATTCAGACCCACCTCCTCCTACTCTGTGGGCTTGTATGAATGCCAGTCACCTTGGAAAGGACCTCACATGTTACCAAATAAATGCAACATTATGTTGCTGTGGGCTGGTTAGATCTCTCCCACCATCTTTGTCTTTCTGTCAAGTTGCTCTGGCAAGAATTCAGATTCGCATAAACTGCTTTTTCATGTTAGAGACAATTTTTTTTTTTTTTTTTTTGGTTCTGTGAATTGAACCCAGGGCCTCACGCTTGCATGCTTTGTAAATGCTGGACCACTGAGCTGCACCCCAGCCCTTTTTTTTTTTTTTTTTTTTTTTTTTTTTTTTTTTTTTTTTTTTTTTTTTTTTTTTTTTTTTTTTTTTTTTACTTTTTTGAGACAGGGTCTTGCTAAGAGATGCAGACTGCCTCTGGTCTCGAATTTGCAATCCTGCCTCCGCCTCCCAAACCGCTGGGATTACAGGCGTGTGCCGCCACTTACAGCGCACAATTTTTGTTCTTCAAAGTGCTCTTTTCTCTTTATGGTGACAATAACCAATGGAAAGGCCTGGTAGCTGGAAAAACAGCAATAGCTTCTATGTGCTGGTTATAGAGCATTGTTCTGGGGGAGTTTATAATCTGATGAACAAGATAAAACAAAAACAACAAGTAAAATGAATTCCATTACGTTGTGCACTAAAAAATTACTAATAAAAAATTACTAGGAAAAATTAAAAATAAATGAAATAAGAATAGTAAATCTAAGCATTTTGATATATAAAATATGGACAACCTATAATTCTATATAGGATTCAAATTAGGACAAAATGAAAGTATGCATTTAATAATATCTTAAATTGTCTTCAGCAGTATTTTGTAGTTTTCAGTGCACAAGTCTTCCCTTCCTTGGTTAAATTTATTCCCTTCCTTGGTTAAATTTATTTCCTAGTTAGTATTGTGGATCTTAAATGTCCTCCATAGCTCATGTGTTGAAGGCTTGGTCCCCAGCTGCTCCTGCTATTGGGAGATAATGGAAACTTTAGGAGGTGGGGCCTAGCTGGAGGAAGAAGGTAATTGAGAGTGTGCCTTGAAGGGTATATGGGAACTCCAGCACCCCCCTTTAACTTTCTGGCTGCCATGATGTGAGTGGCTTTTGCTCCACTATGTTCAGCCTTACCAGAGGCCAAAAGCAAAGAGGCCAAGTGCCCATAGACTAAAACCTCTGAAAACGTGAGCCACAATAAATCTTCCCTCCTTATAAGTTGGTTATCTCAGGTATTTTGTCCAGCAACATGAAAGCTGGCTGACACAGTTTGTTCTGTTGGATGATATTGAATTAAATGTAGGGTTTTTGTTATTGTTGTTCTGTTTTGTTATTTGAATGTAGGTTTTTGAAAGCCATATAGGGTGGGTCATATTTAAGGCAGAGAAAATGGAATAAGCAAGGGCAAGGGCTTGTGAAATAGCTCTGTATTAAGGGATTCAGTCTAGCTGGGAATGGCTGAATTACCAAAGTGGTATGATAAGGGCAAACGGAAAGAGTGAGAGCCAGAAGTGAACTTGGGGTCCTATATAAGGGGCCGGGATTTAGCTCGTTGGCAGAGTGCCGCTCTGCAGTCTCTGAGGTCCCGAGTTCGATTCCCAGCACAGCAAAAAATGGGAGAAGGACACAACTCGACAGCACCTAACAACAACAATATAAGAGGTAATGGAGCAGGGATTCTGGGCTCTCCCAGGAGCCTAATTCTATTCTCCACATCACTGACTGTGATAGTAAGCATTCCACCATATCATTAAATGCAAATAATCTATATACTCCAATTCAGGGCACACATTGTCAGATTTGACTTTTTTTCTCAGTAGCAGAGGTTGAACCTGGGGCTTTGAGCATGCTAAGAAGTGTTCCACCACTGAGCTGCACCCTGATCCCCCTTTTTAAAACATTTTATAATTTTGATACAGGGCCTTGCTGGGTTGCACAGGCTGGTCTTTAGCCTCTCAACTGTGATCCCCCTGACTTGGCTTCATGAGTACTTGGGATTTCAGACATGCACCATGGCACCTAGCTTGATTTTCTTTCTTTCTGTCTCTCTGTCTGTCTGTCTGTCTTATTTTTTGGTGAAGGTAAGACCCTTAAAGAAGATATATGGATGTCAAACACATGAAAACACGTTGAACAACATATGGCATTAGGAATTGCAAATTCAGACAATGAGTTACCATTACACACATATTAGAATGGCTAAAATCCAAAACCCTGATAACACCAAATACTGATGAGGATGAGGGGGAAAAAACTCTAATTCACTGCCAGTGAGAATGTAAAATGGTACAGATACTTTAGATGACAGTTTGGCAGTATCTAATAAAGCTAAGCATAGATTTACCATATGATCCAGCAATTGTCCTAAGAATATGGGTAAATGAGATGAAAATTTAAGTCCACACAAAAATCTACACACAAATGTTTATGGTAATTTTACTCATAATTGCCCCAAACAGGAAGCAAACATGATGTCCTTCAAAAGATGAAAAGATAAAATGATCTGTGTTATATCTTGACAATGGATTATAATTCAGCAATAAGAAATCAACAATTAAGCCATGAAAAGACATAGTGGAACATTAAATGCATGTTGCTTAGTTGAAGAAGCCAGTCTGAACTGGCTGGATACAGTATGATTCTGATTATGTGACATTCTGGAAAAGGCAAACAGTAGAAACACTGAAAAGATAAGATGCTTTTGCCAGGAGGGAGGGAGGGATAAATAGGTGGAGAACAGGGGATTTTTATGGGAGTGAAACTATTCTGTACCAGATTGTAACAGTAGTTACATGGCATTATGTATCTGTCAAAACTGTATAACACTAAGAGTAAAGTCTAATGTAAACATATACATATATCATATAGTCACTTTTCACATTGATTTTAAGCAGTAAAGACCTGTCCTGGTGCTGTGTTCACAATCTCATGGATATTTATTTATTTATTTAACATATATATATATTTATATGCCTGCAGCCGTAGCCCTGTGGCATCCAATCCCGTCAGATCTCGGAAGCTAAGCAGGGTCAGGACTGGTTAGTACCTGGATGGGAGACCGCCTGGGAACACCAGAAGCTGTAGGCTTGGGAGAAGGACCTGGCAACCCCCTCCCAAAAATCAATCTGCCATTGAAAACCCTATGCACAGCAGAGAAGCACTGACAATAGTGTTTCCCCTGTTGTACAGAGGGTCGCTATAAATCGGATACCGACTCGACGGCACCTAACAACAACAACAAACAACAATATATTTATATACACACACACACACATATACACAAATGGGGCTGAGGTTTAGCTCAGTTGGTTGGGTGCTGCTCTGTGGTTTCTCAGGCCATGGGTATAATCCCTATCACTGCAAAAATGGGAGAAGGATTTGGCAATCCATTCCTGAAGCAATCCTGAAAACAATCAGCTATTGAAAACACTATGAATGTAATTCCAGTGATTTGGGAGGCAGAGGAAGGAGGATTGCAAATTCTAGACCAGAGGCAGTCCCTGTAATTTAGTAAAACCCTGTTACAAAGAGTAAAAAAATGGGCTGGGGGTGGATCTCAGTGGTACAGCACTTGCAAAGCATGCAAGTGCGAAGTCCTGGGTTCAACTTCCAGTATTGAAAAAAAAAAAAAAAAAAAAAGGAAAAAGGTAAAAAAAAAAAAAATCCTATGAATAGCAGAGAAGCACTGACATAATGCCAGGCATGGCACAGTGTTGGGTAGTGTTTCCTTCTGTTGTACATAGGGTCATTATGAGTTGGACCTGCATTGATGGCATCTAACAACTCTAACAACAACAACAATATATACATATACATATAAGAGGCAGACAGGAGATTTGCTTTAAAAAATTAATTATTAAATATTTCAGACATACCAAAAGATGTAAACAATAATGTGAAGCGCACCTGTGAAATCACCACCAACGGAAAGAATAAAACATTAGCAAAGCAACTGTAGCACTTTTGGTCTTCTCTAGTACAAATTCCTGTAGCTTACCACTAACAAAATATTTTTCTATGATTCCAATGTATTTCTTTATAATTTCATAACCCACATCCTTCTAAATATTTATTTTGCATTTTTGAAACATATAAATGCTATTTTACACTATGTATTACTCAGTCTGTGTTCAGCTTTGCTTTTAGAATATCTATGTTAGTAGATACATTAGTTCCTACTTTCTATTTGCTGTATCTATTATATAAATACACTATAATGTACTTATTACTTGTATAAAGGCAAGTAAGTTTTCAGCTCTTGTGCAACTATAAAGTATGTAGGAGTCAGGCATGGTAGCACAGGCATGTAACTTTAGCACTAAGAGGGCTAGGCAGAAAGAGGTCCAGCGCCATTACAAATTAGGCTATACAGTGAGCCCTTGTCTCCAGGAACCATGAGCTAGAGATGTAGCTCAGTGGGAGAGCGCTTGCTTAGCATTCCTGAGGCCCTGGGTTTGATCCTTGTTGTTGTTAGGTGCCGTTGAGTCGGTATCGGACTCAGAGCGACCCTCTGTACAACAGGGGAAACACCATTGCCAGTGCTTCTCTTGCTGTGCATAGAGTTTTCTATGGCAGATTGATTTTTGGGAGGGGGTTGCCATGTCCTTCTCCCAAGCCTACAGCTTCTGGTGTTCCCAGGCGGTCTCCCATCCAGGTACTAACCAGGCCCGACCCTGCTTAGCTTCTGAGATCTGACGGGATCGGATGCCACAGGGCTATGGCTGCAGGCGGGTTTGATCCTTGGTCCTGGAGAAAAACAAAAAAAAAGTGTTTATGGATGTTCTAGAAAAGGGATAGGTACATGTACTTTTTTTTCTCCTTGTTTTTTTTTTTTTTTTGAGATCCGTTCTTCTATGTAGCCCAGGCTGGTCTGGAGCTCCAGGTGGCTCCTCCTGCCTAAGACTTCCCAGTGCCGGGAATAAAGGTGTGCAGTAGCACACCCAGATTTGGCATACATACTTTTAGTTGCTATTTCCCACGTGCTTGCCCAAGGGTTTGTGCCAATTTAGACTACCAAACTTGCTGTATAAAGTTCCAGTCCCCCCAATGCCATTAATGCCCAACAGAGACTTTTTAAATTTAATTTTTAAAAAACTTTTTTTTTTTTTGTATTTGGGGGTTGAACCCAGGATTTTGCACATTCTTTGCAAGTGCTCTATCCCTGGGCTGCGCCGTCAGCCCATTTTTTACATTGAGACACCATCTCGCTATATCACACAGGCTGCCTCTGGCCTCGAAACTGCGACCCTCCTGCCTCCACCTCTCTACTCGCTGCGATTACAGGTACGGCCACCGCTCTCGGCATTAAAACAAACAAACAAACAAACAAAAAACAATGGCTTGTTTGTTTTTGAGACAAGGTCTGGCCATGTAGCCTAGGCTGGTCTGGAACTCACAATCCTACTCCGCCTCCCAGGGACTGGGATTACAGGCCTGTGCAACCACGCCTGCCCAGAGAAACTTATTTTTCACTCTATCTCTTTTTTATATTATTTGTGACATTTCACTTATACACTTCCTTGAATTTTATCTCAATCCTCACAATCAGCCTGTGTAACACATTTTTCAGATGAGAAAACGGTTCCTTCGTTGTTGAGACAACAGTTTCTTTTCTTCTTTTTTAAAACAATGTCGTTTCAAATTCTCTCCCTGAATCTTTTTGCTTCTGGAGCTGGAAAAGTTACTTTTTGGAAGGAATACAGGGCTGGGAATCCACAGATGGCAGCGTTTCCTAGCCATCCTCCAATCTTCCAAACCCTGCTCCACCCACTACCTCGCGAAGGTCGTCGTGGCTCTGCAAGACGATGGAACAGCAGGATTTGGACCAATGGACACCCCGTAGTCTCCGTCTTTCCTCCTCTTCCGCCCCTTTCGGCGTTCGGAGGACGCCATCCGCCGCGGTGGAGAAGGCGGGCTGGTGACTTCAGGCCGGAAACACGCACTGTGATAGGCCGAGGTTTGCGGCGACAGCACTCTGGTCACCGGAAGTGCTTCCGTTTTTCCCTCTCTGGAGCCACTGCCTCCGAGGCTGAAGCGCTGCCCCGGAAGTCCTCCCTCGGTCCCCCGCCCTCGGCAAACATGGCGGTGGACTCTTCCATGGAGCTGCTATTTTTAGACACTTTTAAACATCCGAGCGCTGAGGTAAGGCTTGGCGACTTGATTCTGATACTGCTCCTAGACTTGGAGACCCTTACAAAAAGTCGTTAGGCGTCCTGGACTTTCCTTCCCCGACTGCCGCTTTAGTTCCTCACGTACACCCCCCCTCCCCCAGCTTGGGTGTGAGCACCGTGTTTGTGGGAGGGCGGCGGCAGCCCCTTCATTTCCTTTCTTTAACTTGGGCTCCCTGCATCTTCGGTGGAGTTGGCTGGTCGATTGGCATTGCTTTTTATTTTTCTGTCAGCTTTGGTCATTGAGAAGGATCGTGGTTCTCAGGTTTACCTCAGGTGGAGTTTAGACAAGCGTTGGCAGCTTGTCTTTGACAGTAGTACGGGGATCTGAGCAGCTCACGCTTGCATCGTGGTTCCCTAATTCCTTAAGTCCCTGTTCTAACACTATTATGTTGCTCATTTGTGGAATTCTTTCGGTTTAGGATTGTAGAGTTCTCCAGTTTGTCGCGAAACGTTGATAGTTGAGGAAAGATTTCACACATGAGGACATGAGATGCTTACATCTCCTTTGTATAGAGCATACATGCGAAGCGGGGAGAGTTGAGAGAATTGTAGTCAAAACTGTCGTCAGCTTTATCATCGTTTTGAACGGCAAGAGTGGGGTGTTGTGGAACAGTCTTTCTGTACCAAGTTAGTTGAGCTCTCCTGAACGTGCAAATAGCTCTGAGATACTTACATTGAATATAGTTTGTTAAATAAAGGTTCCCGAAAGCTAGCGAAAAGTGAACTCTAACGAAATACGCGGAGAAGTCGGGATGGGGGAGGGGCCAGGAGTAGGATGAGCATACTTTATATTTCGTCTTGACGTAAATTTAATCCATGTAGAGATGGGAGATTATTTCTTTCCTGTTTTTTATAAAGGGCTCTGGTGTCAAGCTCAGTGAGCATAGGTATAGAGTGTCTCTGGTTCTCAGCTGTATCTTCAGTGCCTAGAGAGTATCTAGGAAAGTGTAGATGCTCAATAACTACTGAATGAAAAAAAATTTTTTTTAATATATTTTTTACAGTACTGGGGGTTGAACCTAGGGCCTTCTGTGTACTACCACTGAAGTGATCCCCAGCCCTTTTAAATTTTTTTTTTTTTTTTAATCTTGAGACAGGGTCTTAAGTTGTGCAGGCTGCCTCTGGTCTCTACCTGGAGAGTCTTCTCCTGAGTAGCTGGAATTAGAGGCGAGCACCACCGCCCCCCGGCTGGGTTAGCATATTTTTCTGACAGTGAGTTCATTTATGGTCTCACATCAGTGCTATTTGCTCTGTGACTGCTGTACTTCTCTGACTAGAATTCCAGCTAGGCATTAGAAAACTCACAGTGGCAGTGGTAGTTATATCAGAATAAAACTTATGTGTACTGAGGTACAGAACAGTTAAACATTTGGAGATGCACATGATGAATTAGTTTATTATTATTCTAGTTTAGGAAAATTGGCATTCCCCCATTCATCATTTATTTAATCTATTATGCACTCAGACAAACATTGAGGACTATGAGAAGATGGAGCAGGTAGTAAAGACCTGGAGGTGATTGAGGAAGGTTTAGTAGAGATCACATTTGAACTCAGTCTTCAAGGAGGAGTATGGATTTATAGGTGGTAAATCTGATATGAAGTGGGTGTGGTGACACATGCCTGCAATCTCAGCACTCAGGAGGATGAGGCAGGAGGATTGACATGAGATTGAGAGTTTGAGGCAAATCCGGGGTACACAGGGAGATAACACTCTTGTCTTAAAAAAACAAAAACGTAAAAATTGGGGGAGGGAGGGAGAAAGAAATACTGAAATGTTTTTTCTCAAAAGATTTTTAACCAAGTATTATAGGTTAGGTCCACCAAATTGATTCAAGTTAAATGTGATAAGTGCATGAAGAGGCACAGTTGGAATTTTTGGAGTGTTTCATCTTGTTTTCAAAATGCCTATCAGTATCTGACATATTAGGACTTCAGTTGATATTTATTTAGCTCCCTTTGTGTGTATAAAGCTTACATGATTTCAGAGGAGAGGGAGATCACTCTTCTTTTGAGAGTATCAGTAATGACTTTATGAAGATATTTGGCATTTGAACTTGGTCTTTGGTGGAATGGAGAATGTTTCATAGTTAGGAATTCTGCTGAAGGAGTCAGTCATCTGTTGGGATAGCTGTGTGAAGTGGCATCTGAGGTCTGTTGAAGGCCACGTCACGGAGCTCCTTGAATTTCAACAAAGGAATATAGACTTTTTGTTGGAAGTGCGTAATTTTTGAATAGGCAAATTATGTGATTGGTAAACTTCATTAGGTTGATTAATTGATCAGTAATACCTGGAATGTTTCAGAGAAAACAGGGCAAAATCAGAAAGAAAAAGTAAAATAATGAAAGCTTGAGTTAACAAGTGGGAATTAACACTTGTTAGTGTTAACAACGTTTATTGAATACTTAACTTTGTGCCAGAAACAGTGCTTTGCTTGTTTAAATAAATTATGCCTGATCTTCCATCATTTTGAACTGATGGAAATGTGGTTTTGAAAGGTGATTATCCTTATTTTCTGAAAATTTAAAGAAAATGAGAGTAATGTGGCATAGCTACATTAACTTACACTGGCACTCAGGGCATAGTCGCCCACACCCAGCACTCTCATTTCTGAGGCAGGAGAATTGCAAGTTCAAGGCCAGCCTGGGCTACAGTGCAGAACCCGCTCCCCCCGCCCCCCCCCAAAAAAAGATACATCAGTACACATTTTCATGGCTCTAAAGCCTTGCTATACTGTGTCCTAGTGAGACTAAATAGGAAAAGATACATACAAGATAAATTTTGGATATAGAATTGATAGGATAGCACCTGATGGTGTGTACTTAAAATAACAGACTAGAGACTAGAGAACTGGTAGGGCCATTGATGGTAATAAAAAATCTGGAAGTGAGTTTGATGGGAACAAGATAATTTTAGTTTTGTGTTTTTTGTTTTGTTTTGTTTTGTTTTGCAGCACTTGGGGGTTAAACCCTGGGCTTCGCACATACATTACCATTGCTTCACCACTGGGATGTGCCCATATCCCTCCCATGTTTTACTTTTTAAAACTTATTGTTATTATTATTTTTATTTATTTTTTTTGCAGTATGAGGTGAGGCTGAACCCATGGCCTTGTGCATGCTTTGAAAGTACTCTACCACTGCGCTGCACCCCCAGACCCTTTTTTTAAAATTTTTTTTTACTTTTTAAATTGAGAGAAGGTCTTGGTAAGTTACACAGGCTGCCTCTGGCCTTGAATCTGTGATCCTCTTGCCTCTGCCTCCTGAGTTGCTGGGATTACAGGCCTGTGCCACCATGCCTGGCCATTTGTTATTTTTGTATTTGGAGACAGGGTCTTGCTAAATTACGCAGACTGCCTCAGGCCTCAAACTTGTGATCCTCCTGCTTCAGCCTCCTGAGTCCCTGGGATTAAAGATGTGGGACCTTGGGCCTGGCTGATAATTTTAATTTTTGATGTATTTAGTAGTAAGGCAGATAGATTTTCCCAGTAGGAAGTTGGGAATCTGTTTAAAAATTTCTTATGAAAAATACTTTTGAAGGTGAGGGTATGGCTCTGGGAGGGGCAATAGAAGGACCAAAACAAAACAAACAAAACCCACAGCTTTTCCTTTTAAAGGAACTTGTAACAGGCAGGAAAGGTAAACTTTTATTAAAGTTTCACAATGGTAATTCTTAAAGGGGGGGGGAGTGAATGGTGCTAAATGATTTAATAAACTTTGTGGTTTGTATGTCATACTTTTGAAAATGAAGAAAAAATGAGTATGTTATTTTAGTGAATTAAAAAAATTTCATTGTAGAAAAATTAGAAAGTACAGAAAAACAGGCTTTTGTAGTCCCATTTTTTTCCTTCCAGCTCTCATTAACACTTTTTTCTCTTTTTTTGTATATTATTTTTGCCAACAATATCTTCTTTATCACATAAAGAATTATTCACATTTATAAGGCTAACACACTGATTTTAGAAGATAAGCTTATTAATGGACCATTTGATTATGAGGAAATTATGTTTCAGTAAATGAATAAAACACTTAACATGGCAAATCATGAATGTAAGGTACAACTTTAATATTCACATAATCTACATTTGAAAAAAGATAGTTTAAAGTCAGATTTATTCAAGACTATATGATAAACAAGGGTAGGAGTAGAAAGGCACTGTTTTTCTTTCTTACTTTCCTCCTCCCCCCCGTGTGTGTGTGTGTGTGTGTGTGTGTGTGTGTGTGTGTGTTATTTGGAATTTGAGCCCAGGGCCTTACACATACCTTGCAAGTGCTCTACCACTGGGCTGCACTCCCTAGCCCATTTTTTATTTTTTATTTTTGAATCAGGGTCTTGCTAAGTTACACAGCCTTGAATTTGCTATCCTGCCTCCACCTCCTGAATCACTGAAATTACAGGCAAACACTACTGCACCTGGCTGATAGCCACTGTATTTTGATACTCCTATTAATATGAGTGCATTTCCTTTATCTCTCTCCTAAACCTGTTATAGTCAGTATTTACTTTGTATTTTGTAGTTATAATTAACAGCCTTCTTTATGTTAGTATTTCCCAAATCTTTTAGTGAATGTGATTATGCTTAAATGTATGTACCCACTACCTACATTAATCTTCTAATACAGTTAATACTGTTTTGTGGTTTCTTTATTCCTATAACAATGTGTTATACATACTTATAAATCAAGAAATTCATTCATATTACATTTTAAAAATCATCTTCATTAAAAAAATTTTTTTTGACTAGGTAATACATATGTTGTTAGGTTGAGGTAATGCATATGTGAGATAGAAATTCAAAAGGTACAAAAAGGTATACCAGTAAAAAGTAAGTCTTTCTTTCATCTCTGTCCCCCAGATATCCTTTCCTTGGATATTCTGTATAATCCATTTTTAATTCGCTACATATTTCTTAAAGTGGTCATGCTATTATTTATATACCAGATTCTCATACATGTAGGTTTCTGACATTTTTTTTTCTTTTGCTACTGGGGGTTGAACCCAAGGCTGTGCGCTTGCATGCTTTGCAAGTGCTGTACCACTGAGCTGCACCCTCAGCCCGTATTTTTTACTTTTTGAGACAGGATCTTGCTAAATTACACAGACTGCCTCTGGTCTTGAACTTCCCATCCTCCTGCTTCTGCCTCCCAAGTCACTGGGATTATAGGATGCACTCGTAATATCCTCTTGTGTAAATTATTTTATGTATCTATACATCTTTATTTCTTTAACTTTACTTTTCAGAATGGAATTGCTAGTTTAAAATACAGTGGTTGATGCTAGAAAGTTTTTCATTTTAGAGGTCATTTTAGAGTTTAATTAGAAAACTAGTTTGCATTTCATCTGCAGAAGTGATAATGTAAATGGTGGGAATAAATAAATGAGAGTGAGGCTACAGCTATACCACCCTGGCATCTGTAGATCTTGGAAGCAAGGCAGAATTGGGCCTGGTTAGTCCTTGGATGGAGACTACCTGGCAATACCAGGTGCTGTACTCTTGGGAGAAGGACCCAGCAGCCCATTCCCAAATCAATCAGCCATCGAAAACCATATGAATAGCAGAGAAGCACTGACAATAGTGCTGGGTATGGCACAGTGTCCGGTAGTGTTTTGTTCTGTTGTACATAAGGTCACTGTGAGTCAGACCTGACTTGACAGCACCCAACAACAACAACTACAACAAGGGAGATAGTAGAAAGAGAAATTAAGGTAGTAAAAAGACTCATAGGGATGGAAGAGTAAGGAGGAGAAGACAGCTAGTTATACGATGACTTTTTTTTTTTTTTTTTTTTTTGCAGTACTGAGGGTTGAACCCAGGGCCTCGCGCTTGCATGCTCTGCAAGTGCTGGACCACTGAGCTGTGCCTCCAGCCCATTTTCTTTAACTTTTTTGAGACATGGTCTCGCTAAGTTACGCAGACTTCCTCTAGTCTCGAACTTGGGATCCTCCTGCCTCTGCCTCCCGAGCCGCTGGGATTACAGGCGTGTGCTACTGCACCCGGCCCACGATGACTTTTAAACACACACCTATGAATATATGGGCTCAGAATCTGGAATCTGACCAGTCAGTTCTTCATAATCCTGTTACCCCATCCATCATAAACCTTTTGTATTGATTTCCCGTTGTCAATCTGTCTTCCTAAATTTTAAACTCTGAAAACAATTTAGTTGCCTTTAAGCACCTATTAAAAGTTTTTCATTCATTAAATGAATGCACTAGACACTAAATATACAGTGAACTGAGACTTGGTTCTTGTCACCTTGCAACATATACTCTAATGGGAAAAATAAAAGGGCAGTTAACAAGTCAGTTTGATGAGGGACTTTGGATGCACAAGAGAGAGGTACGTATCTAGACTTGCTTTCTGTTAGCTTTCAAGAGAAAATTGACATGAAAAGGGAATTGGGGCAGATGAGGATGAGAGGGTTCTAAGCATAGAAAACAGCCTAAGTGAGGGCATGAAGTTGAAAAGGAGAATGGTATGTTGGGAATGTAAGTTTAGAGTGCTAAAGAGACCATGCTTGTTTATGTTGCTGTTGTTGGGTGCCTTCAAGTCCGAGTCCGAGTCCGTATTCAACTCATAGCGACCCTCAAAGGGTTTTCAATGGCTGACTGTTTTGGGATTGCCTTGGGAGTGGATTGCCAGGCCCTTCTCCCATTTTTGCGGTGCTGGGAATTGAGCTCAGGACCTCAGAGACTGCCTCACAGTGCTCTACCAGCTGAGCTAAATCCCAGCCCCCATGCTTGTTTATAAGACCTATGGATTTGACTGGGGTACAGGAAGGAGTGGGGGAGTAATATATTTATATTCTCAAAAGATCCCACATTGCAACAGGAGCATGGGTTGGAGGGAAATAAGAAAGAAGCACAAAACCAGTAAGGATCCTATTGCTGTAATCTCATTAGAGTGGTATAGTAAAGAACTAAAGGAATGACAACAGGATTGGAGATACACAGATTTCAGTTATTTAGAAATCTAAATCAGTATGACTTGGTGTTTGAATGGGTAGATGATTTGGATGAGAGAGAATGAGAATCAAAATATGGTAATGTGTTGGGCACTGTGTGTATAGTAGTGCCATTAATGATGTAGGAAAGTTCAGTTTTAGACTTACCAGGTATTTGATGCCTGAGGGATAGTCAAATTGAGGTGCATACTCAAGAAAGAAGTTCTAGATGGAGATAAAGATTTGGAATTGTCTCCTGGCTGTGGATGAAAATCTTATTTCTTGTAATTGTGTTGGTTGTGCTTAGCTACTCTGCCCTACTTTCCTTCCCCTTTTTGCCCTCAAGCCTATGTGAAATATGCTTGCATTTTTTGAACCTTCTAAGTTCTTGTTTGCCCTCCTTTTGTGCATGCTTTCACCTTTTGCCTAGAAAGTTGTGCTCTCTTTCACTAATTTTTGTTTTCCTTATAACTTACTTAGCTCAGGTACTACTTCTTTTGGGAAATCTTCCCTGACTCTCCTTTTCTTCCCCCAAAATGTTTGCTCCTAATCTGACCTAAATAAGTACCCTCTGAGTTTTCACTGCATCTTACGTAAAAGTATCATGGCAAGTTGTCTACTACGATAGATTGTTCCTTAATGGCAGAGATTATGTCTGTCTTTATTTCCTCAGAATCTTGCATACCTTGAACCATAGTAGACACCTCATACATGTTTAGAAAGAAATACTTAATAAAAGTGGTAACAGCTAATACAGAAACTGTTCTCCTTACAGTTTCTTTAAGTTCATTTTTTTAGGTCCACAATGATCATATCCTAACTATTGCTAATACTGTTTATTAGTAGAAGACAGATTAGAGGAGCGTAGAGGCGATAAACTTTTGTTATACATATTCTTTCTACATACAAATGAAAATTCACAACTGCGTAGGCCAGGGAACTTCTGTATTATAGTTTTATTTTATTTTTGGTGATACTGGGGGTTTGAACCCAGCATCTTGAATATAGTTTAAAAGTGCTCAACCAGTAAGCTACATTCCCAGCCTCTTTTTTCTTGCTTTTTTTTTTTTATCTTGAGACAGGATGTCACCATACAGAGGCACATGCTGTTGCTGTTGTTGTTGTTGTTGTTGTTGTGCTGGGGTATGAACCCAGGGCCTCACGCATGATTTGCAAGTGCTATATCACTGAGCTCCTGCAGCCATAGCCCTGTGGCATCCGATCCCGTCAGATCTCGGAAGCTAAGCAGGGTCAGGCCTGGTTAGTACCTGCATGGGAGACCGCCTGGGAACACCAGAAGCTGTAGGCTTGGGAGAAGGACCTGGCAACCCCCTCCCAAAAAAATCAATCTGCCATTGAAAACCCTATGAACAGCAGAGAAGCACTGACAATCGTGTTTCCCCTGTTGTACAGAGGATCGCTATGAGACGGATACCGACTCGACGGCACCTAACAACAACAATATCACTGAGCTATATCCTCAGCCCATTTTTTACTTTTTTATTTTGAGACAGGGTCTCACTAAGTTAAACAGGCTACCTCTGGCTCTGAGCTTATGATCCTCCTGCCCTACCTGGTGGTAGCTGGGGTACAGGTATGTGCCATTGCACCTGGCCAATAGGTGTTTTAAGTAGAAGAGTTTTGTTACTGGAAAGAAGTATTAAGAATAAAATGTATATACATTTTAAGAGATGCTTTCCATGTATTACTTTTCGAGGTTGAATTGAATTACGGTAGCAGTATATAGTGTGGCTTCTTGTAATTGCAGAAGTCAAACTTGAGTTGTATTCATCTTTTGTTATTGGTGTATATTGAGTATTACAATTTTAATACAGTTAATGTATGTACATTTTTGGGCACCATCCATATAACTTTAAGTTTAAGGCAAAATACTTATTTCTTTTATATAAATGTACTAACAACAACAACTAATTTGTCAAGTACTAAGAT
Organism: Pedetes capensis; assembly: GCA_007922755.1. Taxonomy (NCBI): domain Eukaryota; kingdom Metazoa; phylum Chordata; class Mammalia; order Rodentia; family Pedetidae; genus Pedetes; species Pedetes capensis. The sequence goes on from VMDO01002508.1 coordinate 60,987, forward strand.
ATATTCCTAATAATGAGGATACAAGTTCAGGCAATGTAACAAAAGCCAAAATAAAAGTACCTTTACATTAGATAGAACGAACGAACGAACTTTCTGTCTTTCTTTCTTTCTTTCTTTCTTTTTTTTTTTTTTTTTTTTTTTTTTTTTTTTTTTTTTTTTTTTTTTTTTTTTTTTTTTTTTTTTTTTTTTTTGTGGTACTGGGGGTTGAACCCAGGGCCTCCTGCTTGCATGCTTTGCAAATGCTGTACCACTGAGCTGCCCCCCCAGCCCATTTTTTTACTTTTTGAGACAGTCTCATTAAATTACGTAGACTGCCTCTGGTCTCGGACTTTCGATCCTCTTGCCTCTGTCTCCCAAGCCACTGGGATTACAGGCGTGTACCACCGTGCTCGGCTAGAATTTTCTCTTTCGATTGTCTTAAAAATACTTGAAAATAACCTAGGACTAATATGGCAGTTTTACAGTACAGTGAATTCAGGTACCATCTGTATTGTTCTTCCACCATTTTTAAGGTGTTGTCTGCATTGTCCATGACAGCTCATCATAACATTTACATTTTAGAAAAGTAGCAGAAGAAGGTGGAAAGATGGTTTGAATGCCAAGCACTTTTCTCTTACAAGAAATAATGTAAATGTATATATTGGTTGCAGCAGCAAACCGAAAAACTCATTTAGTACCTATGAGAGTTTAAAGTACATTTGAATGATAAATATTACTTTTAGAATTCTATAACTGTAGATTTAATTATAATCAGCAAGCTTAAAATGCAAAATTAGGAAATCATCCTCTCACATTTCAGGGAAGACTAACTTGGACATGTTCTTTTGGTCTGTTGATATGTATGATATTCTTTGCAGCTTGAAGAAAGACTCAGTTTTTCTAGTTGCAGATAATGTGAAGGATTCTTCTCATGGTGAACTTTGATCACTGGGTAAAATGTTGTTTGAATGAACGGCTAGGAAAAAATGTAAAATAGTCCAGAAACAGTGTGAAAATTATTTTTTTATTACTGACCACAAGAGCTGCATTTGTTTAATTCTTTGTAAAATATTATATGTTGTTGTTAGGTGCACTGGTGGAGTCAGATCTGACTCATAATGACCCTATGTATGTTGTTGTTGTTAAGTGCGATCGAGTCAGTATCTGACTCATAGCGACCCTTATAGGGTTTTCAATGGCTGACTGTTTCGGGATTGCCTTGGGAGTGGATTGCCAGGTCCTTCTCCCATTTTTGCGGTGCTGGGAATTGAACTCAGGACCTCAGAGACTGCAGCGCAGTGCTCTACCAACTGAGCTAAATCCCAGCCCCGACCCTATGTATAGCAGAACAAAACACTCCCCCACACTGTGCTGTGTACACAGTCTTTTTTATGTTTAAGTCCATTGTTACAACCACTGTGTCAATTCATTTAGTTGAGGGTCTTCCTTTTTTTTGTTGACCCTCCACTCTCCCAAACACGATGTCCTTATTCAGGGATTGGCCCCTCTTGACAACATGTACAAAATATATAAGAAGCAGTCTAGTCATCCTGGCTTCCAAGGAGCACTCTGGTTGCACTTGTTCTATGATGGAGCTGTTGGTTCTTTTTGCAGTCCATGGTATATTCTATATTTGTCTCTAGCATCATAATTCAAAAGCATAATTTCTTCTCCTGTCTCCCTTATTCAGCTTTCACAAGCATTTGAAGCTACTGAAAATATCGTGGCATGAATCAGGCGTGCCTTCGTCTTCAGTGTGACATCTTTACTTTTCAGCACTTTAAAGGGGTCTTTTGCAATAGCTTTTCCCAATGCAGTGCGTCTTTTGATTTCTTGACTGCTACTTCTGTGGGTGTTGATTGTAGAATCAACAACATCAACATCAACAATAACAAACATCAACAAAAAAAGCAAAATCTCGCACAACCTTAATCTTTTCTCCATTTATCATGAAGTTGCTTATTGACCCAGTTGTAAGGATTTTTGTTGTCTTGGTGTTGAGGTGCAATCCATACCAAAGGCTGTGTTCTTTAATCTTCATCAGTAAATGTTTCAAATCCTCTTCACTTTTTGCAAACACAGTTGTGTCATCTGTGTCACACAGGTTGTTAATGAGTCTTTCTCCAGTCCTGATGTCATGTTCTTCTTCTTAAAGTCTAGCTTCATGGATTATTTGCTCAGCATAGACATTGAAGAGGTATGGTGAAAGAATACAGCCCTGACACACACCTTTCCTGACTTTAAACCAGTCTTTCCTTGTTCTGTTTGAATGAATGCCTCTTTGGCCATGTACAGATTCCTCGAGTACAATTAAATACTCCGGTATTCCCGTTCTTCACAATGTTATCCACAATTTGTTGTGATCCACAATCAAATGCCTTTGCATAGTCTATAAAATATAGACATCTTTCTGATATTTTCTGCTTTTGACTAATATCCATCTAACATCAACATTAATGTTTGTGGTTCCATGCCCTCCTCTGAATCTGGCTTGAGTTTTCAGCAATTCCCTGTTAATATACTGCTGTAGTAATTTTTGAATGATCTTTAGCAAAATTTTACTTGTGTGAGATATTAATGGTATCTTTCGATAGTTTCCACATCCAGTTGGATCCCCTTTCTTTGGGATAGGCGCATATATGGGTCTCTTTAGTCAGTTGGCCAGGTAGCTGTTTTCCAAATCTCTTGGCAGAAACAAGTGAGCATCTCAAGTGCTGCATCTGTTTGTTGAAACATCTCAATGAGTATTTCATCAATTCTGGGAACTTTGTGTTTTGCCAGTTCCTTAAGTATGTACTAATGGATATTATCCATTTCTTGTATTTTGAAAAACTTTTAGTTTGTGGATTTTTTTTTTTTTTTAAATGTTGGAAGTGAGGTCCCTCAACTTCAGAGATAGAGGTCGGAGGATTGCAAGTTTGAGACCAGAAGCAGCCTGTTCATCTTAGTGAGACCTTATCTAAAAAAAAAAGGTGGGGTTTGGGGTTGTGGTTCTGTAGTGGAGGACATGCCTAGCATGTGCAAGACCCTGGGATTCAACGCCCATACATAGTGCATATTTAACAATATAGAGTTTACTTATTCATTTATTTATATGTGCTGGGGATTGAACCTAAGGCTCTACCACTAAACTAAACCAAACCTGTAGCCCTGAAGTTTATATTAAGGTTGTGACTTTTTGAGTGAAGAAAATTAAATAAAAGATGAGTATTTTGAATTGAAAAGGAATGTTTTTCTCACAGTTTGTCATCTCCTTCCTTTTTTAAAAGCAAAGTTCTCATATAGATGTGGTTCGTTTTCCATGTGTGGTTTATATAAACGAAGTCCGTGTCATACCCCCAGGAGTAAGAGCTCATAGCAGCCTACCTGACAACAGAGCATATGGGTAAGTCAGCTCTCTTTTTAAACTATTTTTTGACTAAAGATTGTTTTGTTGTTGTTGTTAGGTGCCATATAGTCGGTATCTGACTCATAACAACCCTGCTCACAACAGGCGAAGAAGCACTACTGTCAGTGCTTCTCTGCTGTTCACAGGGTTTTCAATGGCGGATTGATTTTTGGGAGTGGGTTGCCGGGGCCGTCTCCCAAACCTACAGCACCTGGTGTTCCCTGGCAGTCTCCCATCCAAGTACTAATCAGGCCCGACCCTGCTTAGCTTAGCTTCTGAGAACTGACGAGATCGGATGCCACAGGGCTACGGCTGCAGGCTAAAGATTGTTTTAGAAATATATATTTTTTTCTTTTTTCTTCCCTACGGCTGCAGGCTAAAGATTGTTTTAGAAATATATATTTTTTTCTTTTTTCTTCCGAGCTGGCACGCTGACCCAGGTTCTCACACATGCTAGGCAAACACTCTACCACTGACCTACATCCCTGCCCAGGATGGAGTATTTTTGACTTGATTGTTCCTTTTTAAATAAATAGTAATTAGTTTGAGTATTTAGAAATGTATTTTTAGTTATACTGTACCTTTTGTGTGTGAGGAGGTGAGGAGGTGGTACTGGGGATTGAGTACAGGATCAGTGAGCTACTCCGCAACTGTTTTCCCTGTGTTTTGAAGAAAATTTTACTTGAGACAAGATCTCACAAAGTTGCCAGGGCTGGCCTTGAATTTGGGATTATTCTGCCTCAGCCGCCTGAGTAGTTGGTATGTGCCACTGCACCTGTCTTACATGATACATGTGACTTTTTATAAATTTATAGCTTCAAATGAGCCATTAGTTATAATTAGCAAGTAATTATTTGATACTTTCTCTTTCTTTTTTTCTTTTTTGCAGTACTGGGGGATTGAACCCAAAACCTCAGACATGCTAGGCCAAGTGCTCCATTGCTGAGGTGCACCCCTAGCCTCTTTTTTATTTATTTTAAAATTTTGGTGTAGGGTCTCACTAAGTTGCATAGGCTGCCTCTGGCCTTGAACCTTTGATCCTTCTGTCTAAGCCTCCTGAGTAGCTGGAATTATAGGCTTATGCCATGGTGTTTGGCTCTGTTTTGGTTTCTTGAGACAAGGTCTCGCTTTGTGGCTCAGGCTGTCCTGGCACTCACTATGTAGCTCAGGCTGCCCTCCAACTCAGGATCCTCCTGTCTTAGCCACCTGAGTGCTGTGTTTACAGATGTGTGCCTGCTTGGTGCTTTCTCTTTCTCAGATTCTGTGGGAAATAAAATTAAGACCATTGTTCCTGACATGGAGGCATAGATAATTTCACAACTGACATAACAGAAAGGAGTTTGATTTTTGTTGTAACATGAATAATTGTTGCTTTCTAATTTTAATTACATAGGTTGGAGAGATAAATGAAACTTTGGGTTGTGGAAAAATGAATTATGTAATAAATATGTGAGTTTTTAGCTTACAACCTAGGTATTAGTCTTATGTATTAATACATTTCATTTTATTGGTGTTTGAATAACTGTTTTTATTACATAAAAAAGTTAAGCCTGCTACTTCATAGGGAGTGTTATGGGACAGATTAAAAGTTAAAGGCTATTTCTTCCTAATTGTGAAAAATATTTATAAAAGTAGATATAAAATCTTCAGTGCCATTCAAAAACTAAAATATGTGAATCAAACAGTAAGAATATTTAATGTTTGTAATGAGGGATCTAAATTATAATTGACTTCATACCTTTTTTCCATGTTTAAGAAAATTAAACTTCATCTTTTCCTATAAAGGGAGACAAGTATAGGATGGAAAAGAAGGGTTAGTGATAGTATATCCAACAAGCTTCTTTAATTATACTGCTTTTAGTCAAGAAAGGCCTGTTATCTATTCTTTCATAACATTTTATAGCAAATGTAGCAGCTTAAAACAATAAACATTTACTCTCTCATTGTTTCTGAGGGTCAAGAATCTGACAGGGGCTTAGGGGGCTCAAGTTACCTCATGAGTCTGTAGCCAAGATGCATTACAGAGCTGTAGTCTCAGAAGATTTGAGTGAGGCTGGAGAGTTTCATTAGAAACTCCTTGGCAGGAGATCCTCTCCATGAAGATCCATCCAGCTCATGTCATGACAATAGTGGGTTCCTCCCGTGTAAGTGGTCTGAATGAGAGAGCATGCCTGGAAAGGAAGCCACAATTAGTGTGTTCTATAATTTAGTATTGGAAGTGACATACTACTAATTTACCATATTCTATGTGTTACATATTTACTAGTACATTGTGGGAGGGGAATATATAGGGTTTGAATACCAGGAAGCGCAGATGTCATTGGGGACCATTATGGAGGCTGGCTACCACAGCAGGCTAAATAGATTTCTGCTAGTAGCTGCAATGGTAGTCATATTCATGACACTTTCTCTCTCTTTTTCTTAGCTGGTGATGAGTGGCTGTTCACATTGTAATAAATCGAAATATGAGAGTATCAGAAACATCTTTACATATGATTAATATGTTGCAGAACAATGAAATGAAGGATGAATAAAGTAATATAGATACAGGAGTCAAGAAGCTTAGAATCTCAAGCCGGCACGGTGGTGCACGCCTGTAATCCCAGCAACTTGGGAGGTGGAGGCAAGAGGATCGCAAGTTCTAGACCAGAGCCAATCTGCATAATTTAGCGAGACCTTGTCTCAAAAAGTTAAAAAATGGGCTGGGGTGCAGCTCAGTGGTCCAGCACTTGCAAAGCATGCAAGTGTGAGGCCCTGGGTTCAACCCCCAGTACCGGGAAAAAAAAAAAAAAAAAAGAAGCTTAGAATCTCAAAATTGAAAGTAATGTTAGAGATCACTTGTGTAGTGTACTTCACAAGTTTATGTTATCATAAAACTCAGAAATACACAAGTAAAATTAAAATCTCTGTAATCTTCATATCCAAGAGAATCCTAATAACATTTGATGTATTGTTTTTTAATGTTTTTATATACATGTATGTATGTACATGTGTGTTAGTATATGTATTTTGTTATTTTTAATAAATGTGCTTTCTTATATGAGGTTAGGTTTTTTTAGAGTCCCTAAATTATAAGAAAAGTCTAGTTCAGTCAAATTACCTTAAAATTTTTTTAAAAATACATTTATTTATTTATGGTGCTGAGAATTGAACGTGGGGCCTTATGCATCCTAGGCAAGCGTTCTTTTACTGAGTTGCATCCCCATCTTAAAATTTTTAAATCTGTAGCTGGGTGCTGTGGCACATGCCTGTAATTCCAGAGACTCGGGAGTCTGAGGCAGAAAGATTCAGAGTTCAAGGCCAGAGGCAGCCTGCTCAACTTAGTGAAACACTGTCTCCAAATAAAAAAAAAAACAGAGGGACCATGGGTACAACTCATCGGTGGAGCACTTTCCTAGATTACCTGAGGCTCTGGGCTCACCCACCTATTAAATGCTTAAATATCAAGTAGCAGATGAAAGGTGATTAAAATGATCTTGATGATTTTCGTAATTAATATTTTAATTTTGATAATACTTAAAGGGAACAGTTGACTACTTGAAAACTGGATGTGGATAAGACTTTCTTAAATATCATAATTAACTTCATTTTTTGTTATTTAAATCTTAGCAGTATTATATCCTGATTTAAGAATTGCTCTTTGTACTTAATGTGTTTTTTGTTTATATAGGACCTAATTGTTACAAAGGCTGACATTTTGAACTTGTTTCACTTACAGGGAGACATCTCCACACACATTTCAACTAGACTTATTCTTCAACAATGTAAGCAAACCAAGTGCCCCAGTTTTCGATAGGTTGGGAAGGTATGTACTTATTAGGTAATTTTATGAGAAACCTCATGAATGGACTTCAATATAAATAAGATTGTATGCCTGGCACAGAATCGGAGAGTTTCGATCTATTGTATATAGGGTCGCTATGAGTTGGACTCAACTCGACAGCAACTAACAGCAACAACAACAACAACAACAACAATACGAATTAGCACAATCTTTTTTTTTTTCATAATGAAGAAAAGGATGTACCTGGTGATAGAACCAAGAGTGCAGGGTTTAATTTTATCAATTGGCAATATGAAACATCAAATTCCTAAAATGTTAAGTTTACAAGATAAATATTTAAATTTATGAATTATTAGCTGTCCTTTGCTTTTTACTTGTACATGCATTTCTTATATACATGGTACTGTCACATAATTTGTTGTTAACCTAACTTGGAAAAAATTGCTTTTTGAGTTTTTTTTCCTCTTGTAGTATTTGGGGTTGAACAAAGGACCTCGGACATACTTTGCAAGTGCTCTACCACTGTGTTGCACCCCTATCCCTTTTTTATTTTTTATGTTGAGACAGGGTCTCGGTAAGTTACGCAGGCTGCCTCTGGTCTCGAACTTGCAATGCTTTTGCCTCTGCCTCCCAAGTCACTGGGATTATAGGCATGTACCAATGCACCTAGCCTAACCTGCTTTTTGAGTTTAAAAAAAAATTATGTAGACATAGTGAGAGCTAATATTTTGTAAGTGTCTTTAAATTTTTTGTTGTTTTTTTAAGTATTAGGGTGTTGAACCCAGGGTCTTGAGAAAGCAGGGCAAGTGCTCTACCATTGTATTGTACCCTAAGCCCCATTTTTATTTTTTATTTGGAGACTATTTATTACATTGTACGGGATGCGTCTGGCCTTGAACTCGGGATCTTGGGCTCCTCCTACTTCAGTTTCCCAAAATCCTGGGATTTCAGGCATGCACCATATTGCCCAGCTTGCCTGTGTCTTTTATATCGTACCACTACTAAATTTGAAATTCCATGTTCACATTTTACAAAATGAGACTTGATAATAGATACCACCTTTTTGGATTATATAATACATGTTAGATATTAAAACTGGATGTTTGCAAACAAGCTGACTTTTGAATGCATTTACTACAAACTTGTTTATAAAGTAAAAAAATATAAAGGCAGCATAAAATGAAAAAAAATTATTTCTCGAGAAATTAGCAGTTTCATAGACTTCACTCATTCTTTTATTGGTCCTTCTTTCATATATGATGAAATTATGTAGCTAATTTAGTCTTAAAAAAGGATTTATGATGCTGGGGATCAAACCAAAACCTTGCCCACACTAGCTAAGTACTGTGACACTGGGCTGTACCCCCCAGCCCTAGAGTGCTATTCCTAAAATTTTGTCTTAGTATATGTTTTTATCCTCATGTCAGTGTCAGTTTGTCGTGCTCTCAGGGCTGGAGTATTGCTGTGATGCTGAAATCTGTGCCACTGGTATCTCAGATATCAGCAGGGCGACCATGGTGGACAGGTTTCAGCTCACCTTACAGACTAAGACAGACTAGGGAGAAGGACCTGGCAGCCCACTCCTAAAATGATTAGCCATTGAAAACCCTATGATTAGCAGAGAAGCACTGTCAGTTGGGTAGCGTTTCATTCTGTTGTACACAGGGTCGCTATAAGTCAGACTCAGCTTGATAGCACCTTGTAACAACAGCAGCAACAGCACATTTTTATAAGACTAAATTTCAGTGATTCTCTACTTGGTCTGGATATTATTAGAATTACCTGGAGTGCTTTTAAAAAATGACTGATTTTGTATTTACTCTGGGCTGGAGTTTAGCTCAGTTGGTAGAGTGCTGCTGTGTGTTATCTGAGGCTCTAGGTTCAATTTCTAGCACCACAGAAAATGGGAGAAGGACCTGGCAGGTCACTCCTGAAGCAATCTCCAATCATTGAAAACTCTATGGAAAGCAAAGAAGCACTGACATAGTGCTGGGCGTGGCACAGTGTTGGGGAGTATTTCATTCTGCGTTGTACATGGGGTCACTATGAGTTGGACTCTACTCGATGGCACCTAACAACATACTTACACCAGCCTACAGCCATACTGTATGGTTTCGGAAGCTAAGCAGAGTCAGGCCTTGGTTAGTCTTTGGATACAAGACTACCTGGAAATACTGGGTGCTGTACATTTGGGAGAAGGACCACATAGCACACTCTAGAAGCAGTCAGCCACTGAAAATCCTGTGAATAGCAGAGAAACCCTCACAATAGTGTCAGGGATGGCACAGTGTTGAGTAGTGTTTCATTCTGTTGCTATGAGTAGGACCCAACTTGAGGGCATCTAACAACATACCTATTCCAAATTAATTAAATCAGTCTTTTTTTTTTGACGTTAAAGTAGGGGATGCATAGGACCTTGCATATGCTTTGCAAGTTCTCTACCATTGGGCTGCCTACCTAGCCCTTTTTAATTTTTTTTTTTTTTTTTAAACACAGGGGCATGCTGAGTTGCACAAGCTGCCTTTGTCCTTGAACTCATGATCCTCCTGCTTCAGCTTCCTGACTTGCTGGGTTTACAGATGTATGCTACTGCGTCCACCTAAGTCAGAGTCTTTAGTGGTTGGATTTACACTTTTTCTTCATAACATTGTACAGGCAGTATATTAAACCCAAATTTTGTGGTGTGTGAAATGAAAACAGAAATCTAGCATTTGATTATATTGACATATTTCAATCTAGAAAGACTTCATAATTTATGATGTTCAGTGTTTGAGTCTATATTTATTCCTACTCTCTTGGCAGCCTGGAATATGATGAGAATACTTCTATCATCTTTAGACCCAACTCAAAGGTAACTGTGGAAGTCAGTTTTCACCTGTCACTACTGTTTGTTCTCCCTTTCATTCAAAGTTTTTGATGCAGATAAAAGGATGCAGAATTTGGTTTGAGTGCTGCAGAATGTCATTTCTTTTCTGTGTCATCTTTCTACAAGAGCCATAGTTTTATAATGCCATTCTCTGTCTAAAGAGTCTGAAGATCACTCGTCCCACAATTTTATCCTTCACTGTGCAAGAGGCCTGCAATTCTGTCTTCCCCTCCTTGATATAGGTGGACAAGTTCAGAAGGTTCAGGCCAATAAATTACTATTAGACACTACTTTGCCTTAATTAAGGTTACTTAAAAATACATATTTAATCTTTTCTTTCATATCAGTAGTGTGTTTTATCTCTTTATATACCAAATGCCATTCTAGTAGCATCTAATGGAAGATCTGAAATGCAAAAAGAATTGTGGTCTAGTTTGAGATTACTCAGCTTACTGTTTGATTTTGGGGCCACAGGTATTTAATCATCTGCATCCTGTTTAGACTAAAAATTATCTTCTGTATCTGTTTATCTTCCAGTAGGATTTCTGTTTAGAGTTGCTGTCAATCCCTGGGCATGGTATTTGAGCCTTTCTTCTGAGCCTTTCCCCAGTGTCCCCTTGTAGTCTACCAAAGAGTTTAATAATTACTTTTACCCTTATTGTGCCTCCAGAAAGAGCTTCAGTGACAGCTATCAGTTTAAGCTTGGTGGAGTAGGAAGGAGCATTCAGAAGTCAAGGTCTCTGGTGCAGGTTGTTCTTCAGACACTCTGATTTCCCTCTTTGTTAAAAGGGAATGGTAATGTTTGCTGTTGGGTACCTCATAGTTAATTGTGAAGATCTAGTGATTAACCTAAATAAGCTCTGAGAAAAATATAAGTTGTTATATTTATTTTGTAAAGAAATACTGAGGGCTAATAGCATTGGTAAATGCAATGATCCTTTTTGTTTTTTGGGGTTTTTTAAATCTGTTCCAGTGAAGTTGAATCTAGGGCTTTGAGCATACTAGGAAAGAGTTTACCCACTGAGCTGCACCCTCAGACCCTTTTGAGACAGAGTCTCGATAAGTTGTGCAGGCTGCCTCTGACCTCAAACCTGCAATCCTCCTGTCTCCACAAGTCACTGGGATTAGAGGCATTTACCACAATGCCCAGCAGGTTTTTGACCTTTTCTAAGGGAAAAATCCCCGCCCCCCTCAGTGTTAGGGGTCAAATCCAGGGTTTCTCGAATATTAGGCCTAAGTGCTATACCACTGAACTGCATCTCAGCCCGGGAGGGGAAAATTTCTTTTCCTTATTTTCCCTCCCTTGCCTTCCTTCCTTTCTTCCTTCTTCCTTTTTTCTGTAAGAGTGGAAAGATTAATCTTGACTCATGATTTCAGGAAGTTCACTCCCTAATATATTGACCCCATGCTTTTAGGCAGAGCTTCATGGTGGTGGGATCACATGGTAGAGGACAGCTGTTCAGGTCATGGTGGATAGGAAGCAGAGAATGAGAAAATTTCCTTACAAAAATTGTTTAATGCCCATGTGTATACATACTTTTAAAAATACAGCATGGAGATGTAAAATATTCCCCCAGGTGTGATTTGAGTGTGAGAAGATTGCTAAATAGTTTTATGGACCTTTATTATTTTGAAGACTGGGCATTGTTATTTTGTTTACATCCATGACCCCTGTAACTACTGGCTTTTAATAATTAGCAATAACTCATACTTAATTTCATTGTCATTTTTCTTCTCCTGGTTGAGAGTCTATTTATATATTTTGAACAAGGTTGACATAAAGTATAGAACTGGGAAGATGCAGTCTGAGGACTGATTTAGTTACAGAAACTCTGAAAGGCCATATAAAAGGTGTGCCTTTGGGTGAATTTCACCAATATTGACTTTTTGTCCTTCCAGCATGCTTTAGTTAAACTCATTTGATTGCAGTTTGCTTCTGGCATATTTTATTATATTAATTTGAAAGATTTTTCCCCCTAAAAAATCAGGTGAATACTGATGGTCTGGTGCTAAGAGGCTGGTACAACTGTCTGACACTGGCAATATATGGATCAGTGGATAGAGTGATAAGTCATGACAGAGACTCTCCACCACCACCACCTCCACCTCCCCCACCTCCCCAACCACAGCCAAGTTTGAAAAGGAATCCAAAACATGGTGAGAATTTTAAATTTGCTTTAGCTAGTGATACTATTATCTATTATCTATTACAGTAAGTAAAGGTAATTCACAGAGCCTTTTTTATCTTTTGAACCTTGTGTACGACATTCAGGGTATCTCTGTCATCACCTTACATATGTAGTCACTATCCTAAAATTTTTATTAAATTTATTGACTTTTTTTTGTGTGTGTGTGCTGGGGATCAAACCCAGGGCTTTGTGCATACTAGGCACATGGCTATATCACTGAGCTACATCCCCAGCCTATACTACAGTTTATTTAGCCTCACCTATTGGAAGATATTTGAGCAATTTCCAATTTTAAGCTATTACAGATGAAGCTGAACATATGTTTTCCTATTTTTATTTTTGTGGGGGTGTGCCCTAGGGTCTGTGTATTATATTTTGGTATGTAGGAAGTTACAAGTTCTAAGTTTACCAATAGAGATTAATTAACACAATTTTTGTTAAGACATCCAGTAAGGGAAACTTTATATTTTCAATAAATTACTTTTTCTTTTTCTTTTCCATTTTTTGGTAGTGCAGGAATTGAACCCAGGGCCTCCCATATGCTAGGCAAGCACTCTACTGAGCTGCACCTTTTTAGTTTTTATTTTGAGACAAGGTCTCACTTAAGTTGCACAGGCTGCTTCTGGCCTCAAACTTGTGATCCTCTTGCCTCCATCTCCCTGTCAGTGGGATTATAGGTGTGCACCATGGCACCCAGCATATTACCAGTAAATTATGAAGATTAAAGAAAATTCAAATGACGAAAAGTATTTGTATTGCATTCATTTTGCTATATTTTAATAATTTAAGGTTTTCTTTCTTATCTCTACTAAAATTATAGCTGATGGTGAGAAAGAAGATCAGTTTAATGGAAGCCCTCCAAGACCACAGCCAAGGGGACCAAGAACTCCTCCAGGACCCCCTCCACCTGATGATGATGAAGATGATCCTATGCCTTTGCCAGGTATAAAATCAGTGCTAGGGTTTTTTCCCCCTGACTAGTGTTGATTAGTGCTTTTTAATTAAAGAAAGGAAATGAGATGCTTATAATCAAATTTTGATGAATACCCTACTCCTCCCTTTTTATCCTATTATTTCCTTGTGTTTGTCTGTTGGCGAGTAAACTTGGTTTTTTAAAAAACAACAACAAAAATTCATTAAGCGCTATGAACAATGCTTTGAAAATAATGTGTCAATGTTATATAATGGCATGTACAGATGAGGGCCAGTTAAAAATAAGTAATGTTTTTTGGAAGAAATAAAAAAATCTGTATAGTTGCTTTCTAGCTAAAAAGAAGAGGATCTGTTTATGGTACTAGAACATAAAATAGCATACTTCATTAACTCTCACCATATGAAGTTATATGGTATGTACTCTTTAATTAAAAAAGCAAATAATTCTGCCACTTTTTAAAAAATTTTTTATAAGCAAAACCATCCCAAAAAGTCATTAAGTTATTGCAGCATCCAATCCTATGGCCTCCTGTTATTTAAACCATTTGAATAATCTGCCTTAAATCTCAAATCTCTCCAGTGTCTGGTGACAAGGAAGAGGATGCTCCTCATAGAGAAGACTACTTTGAGCCCATTTCTCCTGATCGGAACTCTGTTCCCCAGGAAGGTCAGTATTCCGATGAAGGAGAAGTAGAAGAGGAACAGCAAGAAGAAGGAGAAGATGATGAAGATGATGTGGATGTAGAGGAAGAAGAGGATGAGGATGAGGATGACCGCCATACAGTAGACAGTATCCCTGAGGAGGAGGAGGAAGATGAGGAAGAAGAAGGTGAAGAGGATGAAGAAGGGGAAGGTGGGTTATATTAGCTAGGACTTTTTGGTGTACAAGTATTAGAAACTAATTACATCTTTGAGCATTGCAAGAGAACTTAATAGCAAAGGTTGATGGATTTCAAGAAACCCAAGGGTTATATAACTAGGTCTTAAGATGCGACTACAAATGAGGTTTCCATGCTTCTTTTGTGTGTCTACTTTATTCTCTGTCACTTGTTTATATGCCTCACAGCCTTAATATCTTCTGTTTGATTAACCAGTGTAAACTCCCTAACCCTGTCTTAGTCTCATTTCCAGCTTCCTGGGAGAGAGATTCTGTTTGGCCTGCTACAGTATAAGCTGTGCTTTGATACTGTCAGTTTTGGCAGGGGAAACAGGGTTATGTAGTAAACACATGGTGACTAGGGATTTGCTGGCTGTTTTCAGAGTCAGGAGTGATACTATAAGCTGAGTGGAATTCCTAAAGATGTCTGACACTGAGATATTTTAGCAAATTGCTACATTATTTTTAGAGATTCGGGGGAAAAAATCTCAGTTTCACAAGTACGTGTGACAATATAATGCAGTTCTTTAGTCTGGTTTTATTTTTCCTTTGAATGCAAAACATGAGCAATGTTTGAGTGTATTGATTCTTAATTTATCCAAGAAATGGCATGTAATGCTAAAGCATTTTTGCACAATGAGAATCTGCCTTGACTTTTGTTTCTAACAATAGGGTGAGGGTCGTTTCAGAACCACAGTGCTCCTTTTACAAAATACACAAATAATCAGATTATTGAGTGATACTTTTCTTAGTTTCCTCTAGTACCAGATTACTAAATAGTCATTTTTAGATTTATTGTATACGACTGAAAAATTGTAGTTACATTTCAACCATGCAGTCTTGTCTTGTCTTGTCTTTTTTTTCTTTTCCCTTCCTTCCTCTCCTCTCCTCTCCTCTCCTCCTCTCCTATCCCTTCCCTCCCTCCCTCCCTCTCTCTCTCCTTTCTTTCTCCTTTTTCCTTCCTTCCTTCCTTTCTTCCTTTCTTTCTCTTTTTCTTTTTCTTCCTTTCTTTTCTTCCTTTTTTCTTTCTTCTTTCCCTCCCTTCCTTCCATCCTTCTTTCCTTCCTTCCTTCCCTTCTTCCTTCCTGCTTTCTTTTCTCCTTCCTTCCTTCCTTCCTTATTTCTTTCTATCTTTACTTTTTTGTAGTACTTGGGGGTTGAACCAAGGCCTTGTACTTATTTTACAAGTGCTTTACCAGTGGTCTGCACCCCCAGCACCTTTTTTATTTGGAGTCAAGATCTCCCTAAGTTATATGCTGCTGGCCTTGAACTTGCAATCCTCCTGCCTCTTCCTCTGCCTCCTGCCTGTCTTCCAGGCAGGCAGTTTTCTTAATCAGGACAATATGGGAAAGAAGGTCAGAGTGTGAGTATGGTTAATTTGATTTATAATGTAAGACATTTGGCTTATTTCAGTCAGACCTCCTAGGAGCCTTACTCTTTTTGGATATTGCTGAGGCTAAGCAGAGGAATGTCAAAAGAGAGCTAGAAGAGCCAAGTGTGGTGGCACACACCTGTAATCCCAGTGACTTAGTAAGTGGAAACAGTACAAAGAGGAGGCAGGAGGATAGCAAGTTTGAGGCCAGAAGCAACCCTGCGCAATTTAGCCAGATCCTGTCTCACGACAAAAAATTTTAAAAGGGGGCTGGGAGTGCAGCTCAGTGGTAGAGTGCTTGCAAAGTATGTGAGAGACCCTGGGTTCAGTCCCCTAGTCCTGGGGTGGGGGGAACATAGAAAAGAAAAAAAAAAAAGGGTAATAACAAAGTATTAAAGAGGGCTGGAGAATTCTCTGGAAACCTTTTCTTTCTTGAGCCATTATTGCTTATCTTTAGCAGTGTTAGAAAATAAAATTAACAAGTTTTTGGTCTTTGGTTCTGTTTTGATATTGAATAAAAAGCTGCACATATGTTATGATAAGACAACTTTATCTTGGTAAAGCTGAGCATTTTAAATCAATGAGTTTCCCATAAAAACATAACACAAACTTGGAAACTATACGACAGGTAAATGTAGACAAGTAAAAATTAGAGAAAATGAAATAGAAAAAGAACCTATAATTTTTTTTTCTGAAAATAAGCTTGTAATTACAGCATTAACTTTAGTAATCCGTGCCCATTAATTTTTTTCTCATATTAAAAACTATCTCTTAAGCAGATAAGCTTAATTTCTTCCCTTTTGAGAGAATTATTTTTGTTAGTTTCAGGCATTTCTATTTTATTTCTGTGAGAAAGAGATTACAGTTAGTTGTAAAGCAGAACAGATAAAATAGAAAGAATTTACTTACCAGTTTGTCCACAATTATTGTTAGATATAAAAAATAGGCAGTTGTTAATATTGGGAGCAGAAGATGATTTTGTTGAGGAAATCATTAATTTGTAATGTTTGACATACTACGAAATGAACGATTTTTGGTTAACTAAACTTTACACACTAAATAATGATATAATACTTAAGTATTATTTAAATTTATTTTCAGGGGATGATGGTTATGAACAAATTTCCAGTGATGAAGATGGAATTGCTGACTTAGAACGGGAAACCTTTAAGTATCCAAACTTTGATGTTGAATACACTGCTGAAGATCTAGCTTCTGTTCCTCCTATGACATATGATCCATATGACAGGGAGCTAGTGCCACTCTTATACTTCAGCTGTCCATACAAGACTACTTTTGAAGTTGAAATCAGTAGAATGAAGGATCAAGGTCCAGATAAAGAAAATTCAGGAGCAGTAGAAGCCTCAATTAAGTTAACTGAACTGTTAGATTTGTATCGGGAAGATAGAGGTGCAAAATGGGTAACAGCTCTAGAAGAAATTCCAAGTTTAATAATAAAAGGATTAAGCTATTTGCAATTGAAAAACACAAAGCAAGACTCCCTTAGCCAGTTGGTAGACTGGACAATGCAAGCTTTAAATTTACAAGTAGCCTTTCGCCAACCTATCGCCTTAAATGTCCGACAGCTCAAAGCTGGGACCAAGTTAGTATCCTCATTAGCAGAATGTGGAGCTCAAGGAGTCACTGGATTGCTGCAGGCAGGAGTGATTGATGTATTATTTGAGCTACTGTTTGCTGATCATGTCTCATCTTCTCTTAAGTTAAACGCTTTTAAAGCTTTGGACAGTGTCATTAGTATGACAGAAGGAATGGAAACTTTCTTAAGAGGCAGGCAGAGTGAAAAAAGTGGCTATCAAAAACTTTTGGAACTGATTCTTTTAGATCAGACTGTGAGGGTTGTCACTGCTGGTTCAGCTATTCTTCAGAAATGTCATTTTTATGAAATCTTGTCAGAGATTAAAAGACTTGGTGACCATTTAGCAGAGAAGACTTCATCTGTTCCTAACCACAGTGAACCTGAAAATGACACAGATGCTGGACTTGAGAGAACAAGTCCAGATTATGAAAATGAAGTAGAAGCTTCTATGGACATGGATCTTTTGGAATCGTCAAATATAAGTGAAGGAGAAATAGAAAAGCTTATTAATCTCCTAGAAGAAGTTTTTCATTTAATGGAAACTGCACCCCATACAATGATCCAGCCTCCTGTTAAGTCTTTTCCAACAATAGCACGAATTACTGGACCTCCAGAGCGGGATGATCCATACCCTGTTCTCTTTAGGTAAGACATATTTGTTTTTTGGATATTAAATTTCTCAAATCATTGGAAGAAACTTTGGGTGGCGATTTTGTTTTTTTTGTCTGTCTGAATATAATCAGCTGTGTAAAGAGAACTGATATTTTAAAGTAGGTATTGAGTATTGAAACTGAGAAATGTTACTGAATATGAGCTTGTCTTGTGTTCCTTAAAACAGGAACATCAGTGAAAAGAACATCAGTGAAAGATAGTCAATAATAACAGAGCTTTTATAAGCATGTCTATGAACAAAAATAAATGAGAAACTGCTTAATTGCTACTGGGAAGGTGATACAAATGGATAGTGTAGGAAGGAGAGACCTTTTCTGTGTGAACCCCTTTGTACCTTTTCATTCCAAAACTTAAAGTTAAAATTATATCTTGCTAATGTAATTTTATGCCTGCAGCCATAACCCTGTGGCATCTGATCCCGTCAGATCTCAGAAGCTAAGCAGGGTCGGGCCTGGTTAGTACCTGGACGGGAGACCGCCTGCGAACACCAGAAGCAGTAGGCTTGGGAGAAGGACCTGGAAACCCCCTCCCAAAAATCAATCTGCCATTGAAAACCCTACGAACAGCAGAAAAGCACTGACAATAGTGTTTCCCCTGTTGTACAGAGGGTTGCTATGAGTCGGATACCGACTCAACGGCACCAAACAACAACAACAATGTAATTTTATAGTCCAGATTGAAGATTTTTTTTTTTTTTTTGCAGTACTTGAGGGTTGAATCTGGGGCCTGGTATATACTTTTGTAAGTGTTCTACTACTGAGCTGCACCTCCAGCCCTATTTCTAAAACTTTTTTGAGTCACAGTCTTGCTAAGTTACAGAGGCTGTCTCTGGCCTCAAACTTGTGATCCTCCTGTGTCTGCCTCCTGAGTTGCTGGGATGACAGGACTGTACCACCATACCTGGCTTAAAATTTCATTCTTTTTTCTTCCATCTACCTCTCTAATTATGTGATAATAGAATGTTTACCATTGTTGGGACCACCATCCATAGTAGGTTTCTTATCTTGTTTTGTTGAGATTTTGTCTCTTGGCATTTTGCCTGTACATTATTTCCTAACTAAAATAAGAATGTAAAAAGGCACTTCTATTATTTTGTTGCTTATTTTTGTGATTAGTTTTGATTTGGGGCCCAGTGTATTTTCAGGAAATGGGGTACTTGTGTACTCTTAAATTTGTACCTGTGCAATTCCTTGTTTTAGCTAAACTACCAGGTCCTGTCTTAATTTCTCTAAAGCATAACTTGAGTCAAAGTCTTGTCTGGAGGTTCTTAGCTTCATCAGTTATCCTATGAAGCAGAAATTTATGAAGAGAGTAAAATATGGAGAAAAACCAGTAAAAGAGGTGTTAACTAAACTTACTATTCGTGTACATAACTGAGGCTCATTCAGCTGGGTACCCTTTGGGGAACTGGCTAAAAATGTATCTTCAGTCTGTTCCATTAAATGACTCACAGAGGGACATTTGTATTTGTCTACCAACTTTTTCCCTTAAGGCTGAAGATTATCCACTAGGAACATGCTTTTGAGCTGCTCCTCCTTATGGTTTGAACACACTTTGATGGCTTTACAGAAAGCTCTGAAAAAGAAAAGTTTGTGGTTGTTAGGTGCGGTCGAGTCTAGTCTGAATCATAGTGACCGTATATACAGAAGAGCCAAACACTTCCCCATTCTGTGCCAGGTACACGATCTTATTTATGTTTAAGCCCATTGTTGCAGTCACTGTCAGTCCTTCTGATGGAGGATTTTCCTTTTTTCGCTGACCTGCCACTCTCCCATACATGATGTCTTTCTCCAGGGATTGGTCTCTTTTGACTGTTGTTGTTGTTGTTGTTGTTAGGTGCTGTCGAGTTGAGTCTGACTCATAGGACCCTATGTACAGCAGATTGAAACACTTCTTGATTCTGTGTCAGGCACATGATCTTATTTATGTTTAAGCCCATTGTTGCAGGCACTGTGTCAGTCCATCTGGTGGAGGGTTTTCCTTTTTTTTTTGTTGACCTGCCATGCTCCCAAACCTAATGTCTTTCTCTAGGGATTGAGTCTGAAATATGTAAGTCTGAAATATGTAAGACATGGTCTAGTCATTCTTGCTTCCAAGGAGCACTCTGGTTGTACTTTTTCTAGGACAGATCTGTTGGTTCTTTTGGCGGTCCGTGGTATATTCAATAGTTGTCTCCAGCACCATAATTCAAAAGCATCAATTCTTTTCCTGTCTCCCTTGTTCAGTGTCCAGCTTTCACAACCATACGATGCCACTGAAAATACCATGGCATGAGTCAGACGCACCTTTGTCTTCAATGTGACATCTTTGTTTTTCAATACTCTAAAGAGATCTTTTGCCACAGCTTTTCCTAGAGCAATGCGTCTTCTGATTTCTTGACTGCTTCTTCCACGGGTGTTGATTACAGAGCCAAGCAAAGCAAAATCTTGGACAACCTCAATCTTTTCTCCATTTATTGTGAAGTTGTGTACTGACCCAGTCGTAAGGATTTTTATTTTGTTGATGTTCAGTCGTAACCCATATTGAAGGCTATGATCTTTGATCTTCATTAGTAAATGTTTTAAGTTCTCTTCACTTTCAGCAAGCAGAGTTGTGTCATCTGCATAACGCAGGTTGTTAATGAGTCTTCCTCCAATCTGGATGCCACGTTCTTCCTCATAAAGTCCAGCTTCTCGGATTATTTGCTCAGGGTATAAATTGAAGAGACAGGGTGAAAGTATACAGCCCTGACGCACACCTTTCTCAACTTTAAACCACTCAGTGTTTCCTTGTTCTATTCGAACACCTGCCTCCTGGTTCATGTACAGATTTCTCATGAGCACAATTAAGTGTTCTGGTATTCCCATTTTCTGAAGTGTTATCCATAATTTGTTATGATCCATACAATCAAATGCTTTTGCGTAGTCAATAAAACATGGGTAGACATCTTTTTGATATTCTCTGTTTTCAGCTAATATCCACCTGACATCAGCAATGATGTCCCTGGTTCCCCACCCTCTTCTGAATCCCACTTGATTTTCCAGTAATTCCCTGTCTATATATTGCTGCAGTCGCTTCTGAATGATCTTTAGTAGAATTTTGCTGGTGTGTGATATTAAAGATATTGTCTGATAGTTTGCACATTCAGTTGGATCCCCTTTTTTGGGAATAGGCACAAATATGGATCTCTTCCAGTCAGTTGGCCAAGTAGCTGTTTTCCAAATCTGTTTAACACCTCCAGTGCTGCATCTGTTTGTTGAAACATCTCTATTGGTTTCTCATCAATTCCTAGAGCCTTGTGTTTCACCAGTTCTTTCAACGCAGCTTCCACTTTGTCTTTCAATACCATTGGTTCCTCTTTATATGCAACCTCTTGGAATGGTTGGTCATCTACCAATTCTTTTTTGTATAATGACTCTATGTATTCCTTCTATCTTCTTTTGATGTTTCCTGCATCATTTAATATTTACCCTGTAGAATCTTTCATTATTGCCACTTGAGGCTTGAATTTTTTCTTCACTTCCTTAAGCTTGAGAAACACAGAGCATGCCATTCCCTTTGGTTTTCTGTCTCCAGGTCTTTGCACATGTCATTATAATATTTGGTTTTGTCTTCTCTAGCTGCCTTTTGAAGTCTTCTGTTTAGTTCCTTAACTTCATCATGTCTTCCTTTTACTTTTGCTGCTCTATGTACAAGGACTACTTCCAGCATCTCTTTTGACATATAATTTGGTCTTTTCCTTTTTTTCTTGTCTTTTTAATCACCTTTTGCTTTCTTCATGATTGGTATCTTTGATGTCATGCCACAGCTTGTCTGGGTCCTATTATTTGTGTTTAATGTATTAAACCTGTTCTTGAGGTGGTCTCTGAACTCAGGTGGGATATACTCAAGGTCATACCTTGACTCTCATACACTTATTCTAATTTTCTTCTGCTTTGGTTTGAATTTGCATATGAGAAGTTGATGGTCTGATCCACAAAAGAAAGGTAGAAGGCCCAAAATGAACACTTAAGGACAAATACTGGCAACCCACATAGACTGAATAGTGGGAGGTCAGCAGTGAAACTTTGGGGAGCAGTAATATATAAATGGTGGACAGCAATTTAGTCAGGATATATCGATGGAATAGAAAGATGAAGTGAGAACTAGAAGAGAATAATGCCATGAAAACCAAGGAAGAAAATAGTTTCAGGAAACAGTGAATGGTTTGTTGTGTCAAATACAGTTGACATATTCAGAAAATAAAGAGAGGAAATCATATAATGAGTTTTGCAGTATAGATTGCAATTGGAACTCTGGCAAAAGCAGTTGGAGATGAAGTGTGTATGAAGAGTCACTGGGAAATGAGGATATGAAAGCAGCCTAGGTTCCTGTTTTAAGATATTAGGCTAAGAAGGAAAGAAAGAAGTAAAAAAAATGAGACACTAGCCAGAATGGGATGTGGGGATCAGAAAGGAAGATTTATATCTTTTAGGAATGGGAGAGCACATTTATAGGATGGGAAAAATGACTCATTTAAACTCAGGGGAAGCTGGGCATGGTGATGCCCACCTGTAATCCCAGTAACTCTGGATGCTGAGGCAGAAAGATCAGGACTTTGAGGCCAGAGACAGCCTGTGCAATTTAGCAAGATCCTGTCTCAAAATGAAAAATGAAAAAGGAAGTGGGGTGCAGCTCAGTGGTAGAGAACTTGCCTAGTGTGTGTGAGGCCCTAGGTTCACTCCTCAGTAATGGAAAAAAGAGAGAGAAAAAGAAAGCCTTATAGAACTTTTGCTTTTATTTGGCCTAATGGAGAAAGACTTGATACTCGCATTATTACTTTTGTTACTATTATTGCAGTTGGGTGAAAGCAGTATTTTTCTGAGGATAAATTGTTGTTGTTAGGTGCCATCCAGTCGGTATCCGACTCATAACGACCCTCATAGGGTTTTCAATGGCTGACTGTTTCGGGATTGCTTTGGGAGTGGATTGCCAGGTCCTTCTCCCATTTTTGCGGTTCTGGGAATTGAACTCGGGACCTCAGAGACTGCAGTGCAGCGCTCTACCAACTGAGCTAAATCCCAGCCCGAGGATAATTTAAGGCCACTAAATTTTTTTACTTTTGCCCTTTCTAGTGAGTGCTAACTAAATGAAGAATGCTTTTGCACCTACTTAACATGTATTAATTAACTTTTCCACAGGTACCTTCACAGTCATCACTTTTTGGAGTTGGTTACTTTGCTTCTTTCAATTCCTGTAACAAGTGCCCACCCTGGTGTCCTGCAAGCTACAAAAGATGTTTTAAAGTTTCTTGCACAGTCGCAAAAGGGTCTTCTTTTTTTTATGTCAGAATATGAAGCAACAAATTTGTTGATCCGAGCTCTATGTCACCTTTATGATCAAGATGAAGAGGAAGGTCTACAATCTGATGGTGTTATTGATGATGCATTTGCCCTGTGGCTACAGGACTCAACTCAGACATTGCAGTGTATTACAGAACTGTTCAGCCATTTTCAGCATTGTACAGCCAGTGAAGAAACTGACCATTCAGATCTCTTGGGAACCCTTCACAATCTTTATTTGATCACTTTTAATCCTGTGGGAAGATCAGCTGTTGGCCACGTTTTCAGTCTTGAGAAAAATCTCCAAAGTCTCATTACTCTAATGGAGTACTATTCCAAAGAAGCCTTAGGGTAATTTTCTACTTATTCCTTAAATTTTCAATTATATTAGAAAACTAGATCACTAATGGGCTAGTCTCATTGAAAAAGATGTTTCTTTGAAAGTAAAAAGTATATTTTTCAGACTGATGCATAACTTGTTAATTGACAGAACGACAGAAATCTACAAGATGTGGCTATAAAGAAAAGTAGTGCACGTTTTGTCAGCTTCTTTCAGTTACCTTCTGGTGTTGACAAAAATTACAACTATACCATCCTTGCTGATTTTTGTAGAGGGGTATCCTAAGGCCCAGGAATGTGTATCTTAAGAGTAGTGAGCACTCTTTTACTATCTTCTCCCCTTTTCTTCTAAACTATTCATGGTGCTCTGGTTTCAGAATTGCTTTGATGGGAGGAATTCAGAAGGATAATGGTTTTGAAGAGCCAGTGGGCAGAGGATTTTAGTATATGAAAAGAGATACACTCCCTTCCTAGCTCATGCCTCAAAGCAATGGCATTTAGGTAACTGCCTTTGCAGTGGGAACATGGTACAATTCCTTTAGTGATGAATAATCTTTTGGGGTGTATGATGGCAAACTACAATGGCTTCTATGCCTAGTTAATAGTTTTATAATGGAAGACTGAATGATAATGGCAAGTGATCACATTTGTTCTTATTTATCCAGATTGGATGAAGATTTGAAAGACCAATGAAGTCTATTGTTTCATTGTTAATGAAATAATACTTGTTAATATTCTATTGTTTATCTGTTTTATTTTCTTAATAGAATTTTACTTCCGTTGTAATGTGTGTGCTTTTGTTTTTATATACAGTCATCCCTCCTTATCTGTGGGTTCTGCTTCAGTGGATTAGACCAACTATGAATTGAAAATATTTAGGAAAAAAAATATATCTAAACTGGGCATGGTGACACATGCCTCTATAATCCCAGCATTTGGGAAGCTGAGGCAGAGGGTTGTTAGTTTGAGTCCAGCCTCACTTATAAAGTGAGTTTGAGGCCACCTTGGACTACATAGTGAGATTGTGCCTGTACTAAACATACACAGAAAAATTTTTCTTGTCATTATTCCATAAACGATATAGTATAACAACTACTTATGAAGCATTTACATTGTATTGTAAGTAATCTAGAGATGATTTAACGTAGATGGGAGGATTTGGATACATTGTATGCAAATAATATGCCATTTTATATAAGGGACTTGAGCCTCCATGGATTTTGGTGTCTATGAGGGTCCTGAATTAGTACTCCATGGATACACAGGGATGACTGTATTGTAGAGTAGAATTTTCAGATAAATTGGATGCAAACTATAAAATCTAATCTCTTGTCTTCAAGAAGTTAGGTAATACTGTAAATTTCCTTGATGTCTTTAATACCAAATATAAAAAAAAATTTGAAATTATTCCTGAAAAATTTATTTCTGTACCCTAGACTTAAAAACCTTATTTTGTTTCAGTGATTCCAAGTCTAAGAAGTCAGTAGCTTATAATTATGCATGCATACTTATTTTGGTGGTGGTTCAGTCCTCCAGTGATGTCCAAATGCTAGAACAACATGCAGCATCTCTTTTGAAGCTTTGTAAAGCAGATGAAAATAATGCTAAATTGCAAGGTATGGTACCTGAAGTTATTTTAAGCAATTATGAAATGTGAAGAAAAAAGCCCTAAGATATTTATAATTACTGTTTCTCATATTTTGATAATATACTTAGTAATGCTCTTTTTAAATTCTTGAAATTACCCTTTTTGAAAGTAATTTATGAAACTAAAGATTTGATAGAACATTTTAGTATGTGAACGAAATGTTTGAAAGCTTTCTGGAAGTCATGTAAATTGGTGTTTACTTAAAGTAGCTAATCAAAGTGGTAGAGGTAGTTGGTATAGTTTTGCCTGTGTACATGTTTAACTATACATGTATATATTTCTAAGTACAATGCTATTTTTAAGTAAAATTTAGAAATCTACTTGTGGTTTCACATATTTGTGTTATCCTCAAAAGTGAAGAATAGGCTGACATAGTGGCACATACCTATAATCCCAGCACTTGGGAGGCTGAGGCAGGAGGACTTTAAAAAAAAAAAAAAAGTGAAAAATAATGAATATGAACATGGCATTTTAAAGTATCACATATTTTTCAAATCTAATTTGCCTCCTTTTAATAGTTTTAGAGAACTACAAAATCAGATGTGGATTAGAATTGCATGCGAATTGGATTTGTGGTCGAGAGAAAGGGGGTAGATTAAGTTCCAGAGTATATGGTATATAAATATATATTGATGAAGTTTATAACATACCTTGCATGAGTAGTTACCACAATTTCTAAAGTTTATTTTGTTTCATAGCTTTCTGATTTTATCAAAAAGGAAATTTGGCAAAATTGAGTAAATGTAAAAATACTTCAAAGTAGCGTGTAGCCTTTTCTCTTCCCTCCCCTCCTCCCTTCTTTTCTCTTTTCCTCTCCTCTCCTCACTTCTCTCCTCCTCCCTCTCCTCTCCTCTCCTCTCCTCTCGAGACAAGTCTTATTACATAGCCTAGGGTGGCCTTGAACTCTTGATCTTCTTGCCTTGAATCCTGAGTCCTAGTATTGCAGGTGTGTACCAGCATACCTGGATTTCTTCTTTTCTTTTTAATTGTGTGCTCTCTCCAGTAAAACTTAGATGTAGTAAACTTAGCCTCCTGTAGTGGAAGTAAATGTTTTTGCCTGAAGTATGCTCATAAGAAGCAGAAGCTGCGTGCTGTGGCACACAACTGTAATCTCAGTGACTCAGGAGGCTGAGGCAGGAACATCACAAGTTTGAGGTCAGAGGCAGCCTGTACAACTTAGCAAGACCCTCTCTCAAATTAAAATACTTAAGTAAAGGGGTCTCGGAATGTTGCTCAGTGGTAGAGCACTTGCTTAGCATGTGTGAGGCCTTGAGTTCAACCCCCCACTGCTGGGGAAACAAAAAGATAGAACACATGTGAAGTTTTCAAAGGTATTATTGGTTTGTGTTTTGTTTTTTGTTTGCTTTTTTTACAGTGCTGGGGATTGAACCTAGGGCTTTGTGCATTCTAGCCAAGCCCTCTCCCATTGAGCTATACCCCCAGTTCCTTCAAAGGTATTATTAATGATTTACTACTTTTTCTGGGTGATGGGCACACTAGTATTTTGTTTATTACTTTATTCCTTATGTCTTTCATTTGAGCTCTATATTCTGTGACATGAATTAATTTAAAAATGCACAAGAAAAATACCAAGATGTGCATAGCACATCTTAGAGACATGCTGGGAGAGAGATGCTGCTGTTTTACATTGCTTTTAGTCGTGCCTGTAAAGTATATGAAACTGGTAAATCACTTCTCTTTTTGTCCTCCTGGTGCTGGGATTGAATCCAAGGTCTTACACATGGTAGGCAAGCATCCTACTACTGAGCTACACCATAGCCCATTAGAATGCTTTTCTAAGAACATATTTGGAGATAGGGTGTAAGTATTGTGGTATAGCTTCTTAAAAAGTTTGGAGTTTGGTTATGGTAAATGGCGTGTGTGTGTGTGTGTGTGTGTGTGTGTGTGTGTGTGTGTGTGTGTTGTGGTTCTGTCAGGTTGAACCCAGGGCCTTGTATGTGCTAGGCAAGTGCTGTACCACTGAGTTGCACTCCAGCCCCTTTGTAATTTTTTTTTTTTTAATTTTGAGATAGAGTCTCACTAAGTTGCACAGACTGCCTCTGGCCTCTAACTTGTGATCCTCCTGTCTTAGCCTTCTGAATTGCTGGAATTACAGACATATGCTACAGTGTCTGGCTATATGTGTTTAATAATCAAAGTTTGCTGTCATTATATGGGGTGATAGTAATTATTTTTTATAAGGGCAAGTTAAGAAAGTGACAATTAAAATTTCATGTTAAGGGAAGAGGCACTTAGAAAAATGTCTCTTTATGGAATTGATTCCATTAGAAATAAATACATTTTTGTTTATACTTTGGGGGGGTTATGGGGGAGGCAGCAGGAAAGATAGGGGAATAAACACCGTATGATATTAGTTTTTGGGCAGGCGTTTAGCTCAGTTGGTAGAATGCTGCTCTGCACACTCTGAGGCCCTGGATTCAATCCCCAGCACTGCAAAAATGGGAGAAGGACCTGGCAGCCAACTCCTGAAAAAGCAATCAGCCATTGAAAACCCTTTGAATAGCAGAGAAGCACCAACATAGTGCCAGGCATGGCACGGTGTCAGGTAGTGTTTTGTTCTGTTGTATGTAGGGTTAATATAAGTTGGATTCAATGGCACTTAACAAGAACATCATCATTGACAACTTATTTGATTTGGGGCTAGGGTTTAGCTCAGTTGTTAGAGTGATGCTCTGTGTGCTCTGAGGACCTGGGTTCAATCCCCATCACCATAAAAATGGGAGAAGGTGCTGGGCGCGGTGGCGCACGCCTGTAATCCCAGTGGCTCGAGAGGTGGAGGCGGGAGGTTCTCAAGTTCAAGACCAGAGGCAGTCTGTGTAACTTAGCGAGACCCTGTCTCAAAAAGTAAAAAAAAGAAAAAAAATGGGCTGGGGGTGCAGCTCAGTGGTCCAGCACTTGAAAAGCATGCAGGCATGAGACCCTGGGTTCAATCCCTAGTACCGCCAAAAAAAAAAAAAAGGGAGAAGGACCTGGTGGCCCACTCCCAAAACAATCCTCAAACAATCAGCTATTGAAAACCCTATGCATAACAGAGAAGGATTGACATAGTCCTGGACATGGAACAGTGTCAGGGAGGGTTTCATTCTTTTGTACATAGGGTCACTGTGAGTCGGATCCCACTCGATAATAGCACCTAACAACAATATTAGTTTATAATCAGTTAGGTTTATAAGTCTGTCTTTTGGTGTTTTAAATTGACTATCGCAAAACATTCACTTTAATTGGATAACCAGTTTAAGCATTTCAGCATTGATGTTTTCAGAAACCCAGATCACTGAGAGTAGTCAATTATTAAAGCACTTTAAAGGATTAGAACACATAACCTGGACATGGTGGTACACACCTGTACTACAGGCACTTGGGAGGCTGATGGAGATGGATCACAAGATTGAGGCCTACCTGCAGTACATAGCAAGGATCTGTACCAAAAAAAATGACAGACGTTTAGATGGTTGAAATCAGTATAGATCTGATAATGATTTCCTTTGGAAGAAATACCTTTGTTTCCTTTGTTATAAAGGCTTTTGTCCTTTAAATATTATTGATTATTATTTTTATTTTTAAGAACTCGGCAAATGGCTTGAACCTCTGAAAAACCTTAGGTTTGAAATTAACTGCATCCCAAACCTAATTGAGTATGTTAAACAGGTAAGTAAAACTAAAAATGCTTTTATTTTATGAAATTTTGTGATAGTATATAGTGATAACACATTAAATCACTTGCCAAAATTGTCTTTGATTGATTTGATTATGTGGGTACAGTTGATGTATAGATACAAATAATTGTGTTTGTACATGAATACACATGCACACAATCCTGTGTACTTATATTATTCTCCACTCCAGATTCTGTCCTAATTTTTCATTTGAAATCGGAATAATATCATCTGTCATCTTGATGGCATTTATGAAGATGTTTTAAAGTTAAATATTATGGTAATGTAACATATAACTCTTTCATGTAAACTTTAATTAGTGAAAAAGTATTTCACTCAAAATATTTGGGTGTAAATGGTTATGACCAGTTCCACATAGTGGCAGTATGGACTAGTTCTCTCTATTGTTAATTTGGGATAGTCATATTTGAAGTAGAAATAATTTGTAAAAGTTGAAATTCATAAAATCCATAAAATTTATAATAGTACTGTTGAGAAATTCATGAATAGTTCATAATGAAAAAACTCAGTGCATTGTTAGTCTTGGAAGTTGTTTTTTACTTTATTTCTTAGTTGATCCAATGTGTAGCATTGGAAGATGGGCTAAAAGCACTCATAGGCACATAAAAGTTTGAAGCTGGAAGTGCGCTATGGACTTTAAATTTTCTTTCATTTAGTAGATGAGCTCTGTGTGTGAGAGAGACAGACAGACATCGAAGTAACATGTATATTCTTTAATCTGTTTTTGTTTTGATAGAACAGGAAAATATTGTTTGTGTTTATGTTCTTCAGACTTTACTAATGTCTCTGCCATTTTTACTCTCTGTCTCCTAAGAATTCTTTTCTGTAGTACCATCATGTTCTTTTCTCTTTGGTTCAAGTAACATCTGGAGCTTTTCTTAATTTTGTCTTTTATTTAGCAGAAATATAATTAATGTTGGGTAAATTTAGATGTTCATGTACTCTGTATTCTTGTGCATTTCATTTGAGTGAGTAAATATTAACAATATGTGCAGTAAATATCAAATGGCTTGAGTAAAAGTATTTATTTCTAGAAATTTGAAGTACATGCTATAATTAAAAATTTTGAGGTATATGTGATACATACCTATAATTCCAGCTCTTAGGAGGCTGAAGCAGGAGGATTGTGAGTTTCAGGTCAGCCTGGGTTACATAGTGAGACCCCATCTCAAAACAAACAAAACGTTTTGGTTTTTATGTAAATTCTTATCTTTTTTTTTTTCCCCCAGTACTAGGGGTTGAACCTAGGGCTTTGCACCTGCTAGGCAAGTGCTCCACCACTGATCTGCACTCCCTGCCCCGTTTTTTATTTTTTATTTTCAGACAGGGTCTTGCTAAATTGTGCAGGCAGCCTCTGGTCTTGAACTTGTGATCCTCTTGCCTAAGCCTCCTGAGTTGCTGCAATTACGGTTGTGTGCCACTCTGCCCAGCTGCCTCCTTGGTTTTGCAAGAGGTTTAGTACCCACAGGATTTTTTAAATATAGTCATTGTAGCCCAGTACAATGACACATGCCTGTAATCTCAGCTACTCAGGAGACTGGGGCAGGAAAATCCTAAGTTCAAGGCTAGCCTGGGCAACATAATGAGACTCTCCCTCAAAAAAAGTTCAGTGGTCAGTACTGTCATTACTTTTTGGGGGACAGAAGGTGTACAAAATGAGTATAGGGAAAAGAGCTAATTTAAATCCCTAATACAAGGAGTCTCATTTAGTACTTTAAATATACTTGCACATTACAATTCTTTTTAGCTACATATTATCACACATAGTACAAAATATGCTAAAGATAAAATAATTTGGAGAAACTTCTTTAGTTCTAGGGCCTTTTCCATATTTTAAATATACTAAAAATATAAAATGTTGTATGTACTTAAAGCTTTTTGCAGGGTTGATGCTGTGCTTGAAACTACGGCCTGGTACATACCAAGCATGTGCTCTGCCACTGAAAACTCATATTTTAACTAACACCATGTTCCGTGTTTTTTGTTGATCTGGTGGGTACTAAGAAATTAAAGCACTGTTCATTTTTATTTTAAAAGAATATTGATAACTTGATGACTGCAGAAGGAGTTGGCCTTACCACTGCCTTACGTGTTCTTTGTAATGTGGCATGCCCACCACCTCCTGTTGAAGGTAATGTAACTAATATACTTTGAAAAGTCCTATTCATTTAGCCCAGTATAAATGTTATTTATTAAATATTCAGAATTCTTGATTGATTATTTAACAAATAAGTAATTAGGTTTTTTTTCCCCTTATTCTATATAAAGGTCAACAGAAAGACCTGAAATGGAATCTTGCTGTTATTCAGCTTTTTTCTGCGGAAGGAATGGACACCTTTATTCGGGTTCTGCAAAAATTGAACAGTATTTTGACTCAACCTTGGAGGCTCCATGTCAACATGGGGACTACCCTTCACAGAGTTACTACTATTTCAATGGCTCGCTGTACACTCACACTTCTTAAAACTATGTTAACGGAACTCCTGAGAGGTGGATCCTTTGAGTTTAAGGACATGCGTGTTCCTTCAACACTTGTTACTTTACACATGCTCCTGTGTTCTATCCCCCTCTCAGGTCGTTTGGATAGTGATGAACAGAAAATTCAGAATGATATCATTGATATTTTATTGACTTTTACACAAGGAGTTAATGAAAAACTCACAATCTCAGAAGAGACTCTGGCCAATAATACTTGGTCTTTAATGTTAAAAGAGGTTCTTTCTTCGATCTTGAAGGTTCCTGAAGGATTTTTTTCTGGACTCATACTCCTTTCAGAGCTGCTGCCTCTTCCTTTGCCCATGCAAACAACTCAGGTATCACTTCCATATAACATGCATCTTATAAATGACTGCAATAACACTTTTTATAAAGCCAGTGATTTTGTTAAGAACAAAAACAAACCCTCATCCTTCTCCCCCCAAAAAGACATAACTGAATGAGGGTGAGATAAAACTGAAGCAAGTTGGTCATTGAGGGAATGTAGGAGTGACATTTTAAATAAATTTTTGTTAAAGTGAGTTTTATTATGTTGTTATGTATACTTGTACTTACATTTTTCTGTTATTTCAAATCCTTTATTCTCTTTATCATGTTTTAGAACTTGCCAGTAACTAGGTTACTTCATCAATGGACTCTGCTCAACTGACTGTTAACCTGAGAACAATAAGATTTCTTAGACTCATTGAATTCAAACAAATGTTTAATTGTATAATAGAAAATTAAATGTTTTAAGCATGCAGTGAAGATGTTCTTTTTATAACATTTTTTCCTGAACAGGTTTTGTAACTATAAATAAATATTAAAAGTCTATGTACACACACATTATACTTTTTTAACAGGTTATTGAGCCACATGATATATCAGTGGCACTCAACACCCGAAAATTGTGGAGCATGCACCTTCATGTTCAAGCAAAGTTGCTCCAAGAAATAGTTCGCTCTTTCTCTGGCACAACCTGCCAGCCCATACAACATATGTTACGGCGTATTTGTGTTCAATTGTGTGACCTTGCCTCACCAACTGCACTACTGATTATGAGAACTGTGTTGGATTTGATTGTAGAAGACTTGCAAAGGTATTTTCATTTTGCCTTAAGCTGTTTTTCCTCAAGTTATTCTTGACACAGATACACTTTTTTACATAGAATTTTAAAACCAGGGTTTAGAATGCCCAGATAACATATATATGTGTAAATATACACATACACACATGTGTATATATATAAGTAAACATGTAAATTATTTTTAATTAGTAAGCTTTGTTTCATCATTTCACATATCGTGAAGGTCTTGATTTTGAGCTTTTGAAAGGTGAACTATAAAGGAGTACTCTTGACTTAAGAAAATATATTATTGAAACTTGAATTTATAAAATTTTACAGTAATTGTAAAATGCCGGAAAAATTGTCATTATATCAAAGGTATAGTGAGTGTGAGTTGAGATGTATAGAAAAAGAAATATTAAATAGTGCCTTTAAAGTCAAGAATTTTGTTTACTAAATATATTGATTTTATTTCAGCACTTCAGAAGATAAAGAAAAACAGTATACTAGCCAAACCACCAGGTTGCTTGCTCTTCTTGATGCTCTGGCTTCACACAAAGCTTGTAAATTAGCTATTTTGCATCTAATTAATGGAACTATTAAAGGTGATGAAAAATATGCAGAGATATTCCAGGATCTTTTAGCTTTGGTGCGGTCTCCTGGAGACAGTGTTATTCGTCAACAGTGTGTTGAATATATCACATCCATTTTGCAGTCTCTCTGTGATCAGGTATTTATAGTTATTTCATAAAGTCAGATTGTGTGTGTGTGTGTGTGCTTGGACTTTGAAGTTTCTCTTGATATAAATCTTGCATGTGAATAAAGAACTCTAACCTGTGTTTTATTACTTCTGTTGCTTAGGAAGATAAATGTAACAAAGGAGGGAACCATAAACTAATGTGGTGCTTTATTAACTTTCTTTTTGTTAGTATTAAATGGGTATCTCTGAAAGACTTCTTTCTTCTCCTTTATAATATTGCAACCTTTGGTGATTGCTATTGTACCACTGTTTCAATATATGTTAGGGTCAGAAAATGATGTTAATTTTTCCTTTCAATTATATTATACACCAAGTCATTCTTGAATATTTTAGCTTTGTTATTGGTTGAGTTAATATCATATTCTGTTGTTAGGACAATTTTTGAAGACATCAAGGATTACTGTAGTTTTAGTATCTCAGACTACTATGGTTATAGCTGTTAGCTAACAGCTATATTTTTTCCTGCTGTATATATTACTGACTTCTAGTTATACTTTCATGAGATAATGCTAATTGTTTTAGATTTTAAAACCCATTGCAATTGGGATCTTTAGAGAAGATTTCTATGCCTAAGGGCATTTTAGCTAGTTAGAATGTTCTTGCCAACTGATGATCAGATGTGATTTTTTTCAGGCAGAATATTTTTAATCTCATATTGGAAGGCAAAAATCCAGTTTGGTTATATTTAAGATTAAAAAGAAAATTTTTTTGTGTGACTTGTTTTCAGAAGAAGAGGCCCTGTTAGAAAATAATTTTGGACCCTGCTGAAAGAATATTTTAAGCCTTATACCTCAGACTGTCCATTTGATTGGTATTTATTAAATATTCCACATTGGGTTGTGGGACTGTGCTGAATAGCACTACAGCATCCTTGCTGCCCTTATCCTACAGATTTTATCCATAGCCTCACTTTGTTATAGTTCCTTTCTGATTCATACTTTTGTAGCTTTAAGCCAAGTTGAATACTGGTTTGCAATTTGATGAAGTAATTAAAGATTATGAAACATACTCAGATGTCCCTTAAAATCTAGTTTATTTCCATAATAAGAGCAGTGAAAGATTTTTAAAGTTATTAACTAAACTTGTTTAGTGCTGCCAAGTGTAGTGGTTCATTCCTGCAATCCTAGCAGTGTGGGAGGTGGAGGCAGGAGGATGGCAGGTTTGAAGCCAAAGGCAGTCTTCATAACTTAGCAAGGCCCTGTCTCAATTTAAAAAATAAAAACTGAGCTGGAGTGCCGCTCAGTGGCAGAGCATTTGCAAAGGTGTGTGCAAGGTTCTTGGTTCAGTCCCCAGTACGTCCCCCCCAATACAAAACAAAAGCAAAATTTGTTTAGTGTTTGAAAACTTTAATTTTAAAAGATTATAAAAAATAGAGGGGAATATTTAATTGGGAAGTTGTGCTTAAGTGTTCATTTGTTCTATCCTGCCCTTTTTATGGTGTTTTATATTCCAATATTGATATATTTATTAAAATATATGTCTCTGAATAATTTCTTTATAAACTAAAAAAGATACAAATGAATGGCTAATACAGTGATTTAAAATATTTTAATACCAAATTACTTTTTATTTAACCATTTGAAAATTGAAACTACACTCAGTACAATACAGAAGGAAATTTTGTTTGTTTTTTAGTTTTTTGCTTTTTATTTTTTAAGACAGAGTTTTTTCCTGTAACCTAGGCTGGCCTAGAACTCATACCCTTCTGCCTCAGCCTCCTGAGTGCTGGGATTATAGGCACATGTCACCATGTTTGGCTGGAAAATGTTTTTTAAAGGTAGAAATATTGTAAAGTAAGCTATTTTAAGTTTTAATTTCTTTAGGTATATATCTTTACATTAGCTTTTATGAAGTTAACTCCTTTGTTCTTGATGTATTTGAATCTATATTTGGGATGGCATGATAATATTACTAAGTATTAATTGTTGCATATGTTTGAAATAACAGTGCTGAATGATAGTGATAATCATTTAGAAAATGTATCTTTTCCTGGCTCTCTTCTTCCACAGGACATCGCACTGATCTTGCCAACCTCTTCTGAAAGTTCTATTTCTGAACTGGAGCAGCTCTCCAATTCTCTACCAAACAAAGAATTGATGGCCTCAATCTGTGACTGTTTATTGACTACTTTAGCTAATTCTGAGAGCAGTTATAATTGTTTACTGACATGTGTTAGAACAATGATGTTTCTTGCAGAGCATGATTATGGTTTATTTCATTTAAAAAGGTAAGGCTTTGTTTAGTTTAATTAGTTTAGTTAATTCATACCTATTGTAGAAGGTTGAAGGTATAATTTCTTTCATGGGAAAATTATTATGTTTATGGAAAATTTATTAGCAGTGCTAGTAATGGAATTATTTCATTGACAAGCAATATTCCATCAGTCTGAGTTGTTTCTAATATTTATTGGTTATAAGTAAAGCTGCTATAAACCTTTGCATACAGGTTTTTGCGTGAACCCAAGTTTTTATTTCTCTTGGTTAGAGACCTCAGAGTGGAATTATTGGGTCGTATGGTAGATGTATGTTTATGCTTATAATAAACTGCCAAGTTATTTTCCAAAGTTGATATACTGTTTTGCATTAGGTAATGGTAAAGGAGTACAAAGGGAGAAAGTTAAGACTCTTACTCCTCATCCTCACCAGAACATGGCATTGCCAATGTTTTGTTTAGCTTTGCGTTTTTTTGTTTTTGTTTTTTTTTTCTGCCCCCGGTACTGGGGGTTGAACTCAGGGCCTTGTGCTTGCAAGCTCTGCAAGTGCTGGACCACTGAGCTGTGCCCCCAGCCCATTTTTTTCACTTTTTTGAGACAAGGTCTCACTAAATTGCGAAGACTGCCTCTGGTCTTGAACTTGCCATCCTCCTGCCTTCGCCTCCCAAATGGCTGGGATTACAGGCATGCGCCACCGTGCCCAGCTTATTTTACGTTTTTGAAATGAGATCTTTCTGTGTAGCCCAGGTTGGCCTCAAACTCCTGGATTCAAGCGGTCCTCCTACCTCAGCCTCCTGAGTAGCTAGGACTAAAGGTACATCCCACTGTAGCTGGCCTTGCCAGGTTTATTTTATTTTGTTTTATTTGTCTTTTTGTGGTACTGGGAAGTTGCACCCAGGGCCTTGCACATATTTTGCAAATGCTATATCACTGAGCTACACCCCTAACAACACCCCCTCCTTTTGTTTTTCTTTTTTTTTTAAATAATCTTGAGGCAGCATCTCCTTAAATTACACAGGCCTGCTTCTGGCTTTGAACTTGCAACCTTCCTGCCTCTGCCTCCCTAGTTACTGGGATTACAGGTGTGTGCCATGGTGCCTGGCAGTTTTTTTAATTTTAGATAGCCTAATAAATATGTATTTGGTCCCAGTTTTTGATAGACCATGTAAGTATAACTCACTTACTTAAGCTTTTATGTAGTGGCTCCTGATTGATGTAGTCCAGTTTAAATCTGTTCTTTTTCCATTAACAATATTATCTCTTTCTTTATATTTAATCTCATTTCTGCTTGGTTTGTGTTTCCATTTTATTAGGTTACAAAGTTCTCAAGAGCAGGAGTCTTATCTTTCTCCCTTTTATGTTGCTTTACCATAATCTTATATGATGGCATCTCAAAATCTAACCATTTTCCAAATACAAATGCTGCATGTTTAGTACTAATGTTATATTTGTTTCCATTTTGGCTAGTTATGTTCTAACTGCTAAAATTATTATGTGCATTTACACAGTTCTTAGTTGATGAACAGAATTTCAAGGACAAACTATTCTCATATTCAATTATGTCCTTTAAGCTATAACATAATTACCCCAAAATGAAAATAAATACGATTTTTTTTCTTTTCTTTTTTTTTTGGTACTGGGGGTTGGACCCAGGGCCTCCCACTTGCATGCTGTGCAAGTGCTGGACCACTGAGCTGCACCCTCAGCCCATTTTTTTACTTTTTGAGACAGGGTCTTCCTAAGATTCGCGGACTGCCTCTGGTCCCGAACTTGTGATTCTCCTGCCTCTGCCTTCCCAGCTTCTGGGATTACAGGTGTGCACCACCGCGCCTGGCAATCAATGTGATATTAACACACTACCATACATTATCATGCTGGTTTGTTATGCTGAAATCTTTCTATATTGGGTTTGGCAAGTTGGCCTATAGGCCACTTAACAGTCTGCTGCCAGTATTTATAAATACTGTTATGGAACACAGCCAGTGTTTATATGTTGTCAAAGCCTACATTCCTGCTTTATCAACAGACTTCAGTAGTAGTGAGTGAGTTGTATATAGCCTGCACAGCCTACATCATTTACAGTCTGGCTCTTAATAGAGAAGTTTGTTGACCTTTGCTCTAGACCTTTGATTTCCTTTTGTCATTACTACGTTCCTTAAAGAACTAGGGCAATCAATTTTTGTAGCTTTAATGTAAGTTAGATTTTCTAGGTGGGTTTCTGAGGTAGCGTTAACTCTGTATGTTAGAGAAATCCTCAAGTAATAGAAAGTTTAAAAAAATAGGGAACTGGCAAGTTTCTTGTGCTAGGTTTTAAAAGTTTATTACTTGAGGGAAATTTTTCTGTAGGGGCTTGTTGGCAGCTGGGCATGGTAGCACATTCCTAGGATCCCAGTGCCTGCTAGGTTGAGGCTGGAGAATCATGTACCTTGGGTACCCTGGCTAGGATTTAAAAAAAACAAACCAAAAAACAAAAACTTCAAGCTTCACTTTAAAACAAGCTGGTAATTATTAGATACTTCTTTGTTAGATTATGTATACAGATACACTCAAGTATTTTCTACGTTTTCTAAAATGGTTAAATTAATTTTATTTTGTCTGACTTTAGATAGTTGGTTTCTCATATTAATTTTATGTGCTCATTTTAACATAATGTCTCTTTATTTTCTTTACTTAACAGTTCTTTAAGGAAGAATAGTAGTGCTCTGCATAGTTTACTGAAACGAGTGGTCAGCACATTTAGTAAGGACACAGGAGAACTTGCATCTTCATTTTTGGAATTTATGAGACAGATTCTTAACTCTGACACAATGGTAAGTATGTGTGCGTATATTTGGTGTTTGTTAATTTTGTGGACTTTGTTGTAAGTTAAAAATCAATTTAGTTCAAAACTATCTTAGAACTTAGAATAATGCTTTTCTTTTCTGCCCTCATCTCACTGTAAATAATTTCTGTCCGTATGTATGTATTGTATGTATTTTTTAAAGACAAGGTCCCACTGTGTAGTTCAGGCTAGCTTTTTTCTGTAGGCCTTGGCTGATCTTGAACTTGGGATCCTCCTGCCTCAGTCTCCTGAGGGCTGGGATTACATGTATGTGTCATTGCACCCAAACTGATTTTTTTTTTAAAATAGGTATTTAAGAGTATTGAACTCTTCTATAATTACTTGTTAGGTGCTACTGAGTCAAGTCCTACTCAAAGCAACCCTATGTACAACAGAATGAAACATGACCTGATGCCCTGAAGTGCACATTATCTTTTTTATGTTTAAGCCCATTGTTGTAGTCACTGTTTTGTCATTGCATCTAAAGAGAGTCTTCCTTTTTTTCACTGATCCACCATTCTCCCAAACATGATGTCCTTCTCCAGGGATTGGTCCCTCCTGACAATATGTCCTAAATACATAAAACCCTATTATTTTGCTCTGCTTTTTTTTTTTTTTTTTCTTTTTCTTTTTTTTTTTTTGCAGTATTGGAGGTTGAACCCAGGGCCCCGCGTGTGCGTGCTTTGCAAGTACTGTACCACTGAACTGCACCTCAGTCTATTTTTTTACTTTTAGATCATGTTGCTAAATTACGCAGATTGCTTCTGGTGTTGAACTTGTGATCCTCCTGCCTCTGCCTCTTGAGTCACTGCGGTTACAGGTATGCACCACCATGCCTGGCTCATAAAACCCTATTATTTTGCAACAGAGAAAAATGATACTTATAGTGCCTTCATTTTGAAATAATTCTTGATGTTGTCTTACCTTGGTAAAATAACTCTGAATAGTCAAGTTTTGTCTAAGTCTCTTTAAGTATTTAGTTGTTGTTGTTGTTAGGTGCTGTTGAGTTGGGTCTGACTCATAGAAACCCTATGTATAACAGAACAAAACATTCCCTGACCCTGTGCCATGCACACGATCTTTTTTATGTTTAAGCCCATTGTTGCAACCACTGTGTCAATCCATCTACTTGAAGGTCTTCCTTTTTTTTCGTTGTCAATGACAATTGTCACTTTAATTGACCATGTACTTACTATGTTTTGGTTGTTGTGATTTTGAGGTGACTGTATAGTTTATTAGGCTAGAGTATATTAGATTCATCTTAGACATGAATTAAAGATTATTTCACAGTCAGAGGTGGTGGTACATACCTATAATGTTAACACTAGGGAGTCTGAGACAGTAGGTCATGAGTTTGGGGCCAGTCTGGGCTACATAGTGAGACTCTATCTCAAAACAAAAAAATAATAATTCTTAGGCCTTTTTCCCTTAGAGTATTGTGTTTGTCTTCTTTGCAGTTTTGTCCCACTCTGAATAGTTCTCTGTGAATTCACATCTTCCTAATATATATATCAGGTTATATTCCTCTACTGTGTAATAGTGTCAGTAAGATAGATTCCAAACTTTGTAGTATGGCATCCAAGAGCATTAATTATCTGATCAAAATGTACCCTTGCAATCATTCCTCCTTTATAGGACATTTTATGCTATTCCATTGTACATAAATCTCATCTACTTTTATTTCTTTCTGTGGCAATGCTTCTCTCAGCTTGTTGGTGTTTCTCTCATTCTCTCCCAGCCCTCTTTTTGGTTAAACTATAATCTATTCATCTGTGTCTGCTTTTAATGCATCCTACTTTATGAAGTCTTTTGAGATTAGTTTTCCTTATCTACTCTTTACAGCGTATTACTCAGATTTGTGTTTTGTAGATCACTAATGTATCTGTTTTTCATTCCCCACCCCGTTTTCTGTATTCCCCGCTCAGTTAGGTCATAGACCATCACTAGCTTTTTCTGAAAGTGCTTATACAATGTCTTGTACAATTTAATAGCTGAAGTGTTTGACAAATGGATAAAGGAATTTTAAATGGTATTGCACACAAATTTGGTAGAATTTTCATGTTCCTGAAACAACTCTGTAGATTAGCTTTTAAAATCTTAAAAAGAATGCTTTTAGCTGGGTGCAATGGTGCACACCTATAACTCCAGCAACTCAGAAGGCCAACACAGGAGGATCGCCAGTTTGAGGCCAGAGGCAGCCTGAGGAACTAAGCTCAGGCTAAAAACAAACAAACAAAAACAGGTGAGGGTAGTGTAGGGCTGCAATTCCGTAAAAGAATACTTGCCTAAGATGTGTGAGGCCCTGGGTCCAACCCTTAGTGCTAGAAAGAAAAAAAAAAGTGCTTTTAATTACAAGCAAGTGAATTAGAATTTGAATATCATTTTACTTTGTTCAGAACTTTTTCTGGGCACCAGAGATATAGCTCAGTGTTAGGGTACTTACCTAGCATGCACGAGACCCTGGGTTCAATCCTCAGCATCAGAACCCAAACAGAATTCATTTCTGTTCATAATAATGAAAAAGGAAGGTAGTGCGGAGAGATGAAAATTTTAGATTATTCCAGATATTTTAATGAGCACATAGTTTTATCTCCTCAACAATTTTTAAAAATCTGTATCAATAAACTTTAGGGCTCTTTGGATTCCTGATTGAGCCTCCCACACCCTTTTAAATGTATCTTTAAGGTTCACACTAAAATTGAGTGCAAAGTGCTGAGTTCCTATATATCCCTTGCCTCCACGCAAATGCAAACTCCCCCACAATGAACATCCTGAATTTTTGATACATTTGTTATATAGTTGGTGAATCCACATCGACATAATCATCCCCCAA
Source organism: Pedetes capensis (assembly GCA_007922755.1). Lineage (NCBI taxonomy): Eukaryota > Metazoa > Chordata > Mammalia > Rodentia > Pedetidae > Pedetes > Pedetes capensis. Next base: position 101,796 of record VMDO01002508.1, read on the forward strand.
AATACAAAGTTTGCATTGTGGTTCAAAGACATTTTGAATTCTTCCTTCCTAATCTGTATACCTTTTATTTCCTTTCTTGTCTTTTTGTATTATATAGGACTTCTAGAGGGACCATGATCTTCATCTTAGAAAGCTTCTAATTTCTCACCATTCAGTGTGATGTTTATTGTAGGGTTATTTATTTATTTTTGCTTGTTTTTAGTTTGTTTGTTTTGTTTTTTGGAACAGTCTTGCTAATGTATCCCAGGCTGGCCTGAAACTCTATCCTCCTGCCTAAACCTCCTGCATGCTGAGATCACAGACATGCACCACCATGCCCCACTAGACTTTTTGTACATACTCTTTGTTGAGTTGGGGAAGTTCTCCTATATTCTTAGCTTGCTGAGTTTTTGTCATGAATGGGAGTTGGATTTTTATTGAATATTTTTTCCACATCTGTTAATATGATCATATAGTTTTTCTTCTTTAGCCCTGTGGTATGATAGGAATTAATCGATTTTAGATTGTTGCCTCATTCTTGCATACCCCTATGATAAATCCCTCTTGGTTGTGGTATATAGGTCTTTTTATGTGTTGTTAGGTTTGATTGTTCAAGTTTTGTTGAAGATTTGTACATCTCATAGTCTGGTTTTAGAATAGTCACATGCCTTTCAGTGACAGGGATACATTCTGAGAAATACATTGTTAAATGATTAATCATTGTGTGAACATCACCGTGTACTTTCCCAAACCTACATGGTATAGCCAGCCCACCACATACCTAGGATATATGATATAGCTCATTGCTCCTAAGCCAGTAGTCATATACCGGATACTACCGGCAATTGTAATACAATGATAATGGCTGTGACATCACTAAGGGATAGGAACTTTTCAGATTCATTATAATCTTAAATGACACTATTGTGTGTGCTGTGTGTTGTTGATCAAGATGTTTTTATGCATTGCCTGAGTGTATTAGGGTAGTACTAGCATCATAGAGGCCTGCAACCATAGCCCCGTGGTGTCTGATCCCATCAGATTTTGGGAAGCTAAGCAGCATGAGGCCTAGTTAGTACTTGGATGGGAGACTGCCTGGAAACACCAGATACTGTAGGCTTGAGAGAAGGACCTGGCAGCCCACTCTCAAAAATCAATCCACCATTGAAAACCCTATGCATATCAGAGAAACACTGACAATAGTGTTTTGCCTGTTGTACATGGGGTCGCTATGAGTTGGATACTGACTTGACAGCACCTAACAACAACAAACAACAGCAGCATCACAGAGGGGCTAGGGTTTAGCTCAGTTGGTACAGTGCTGCTCTGCACTCTCTGAGGCCCTGGGTTCGATCCCCAGCACTGCAAAAATGGGAAAAGGACCTGGCATCCACTCCTGAAGTAATCCCATAACAATCAACCATTGAAAACCGTACATAGGGTTGCTATGAGTCTGACCTGACTCCACAGTACCTAACAAAAACAAAGCATCAGAGAACGAGTTAAGAGATACACTTTCTGCTTCTGTCTTCTGGAAGAGATTGAAGAGAATTGGTATGATTTCTTCTTTAAATGTTTGATAGGTGAGAATTCACCATTGAACCCATTTAGGCCTCCCTCTTTTTGTAACTTGATTATTTTGATATATGTGTTTTGAGCTTTAAACATAATAGTTATTTCTGATTAAACTCTACTAGTCATCTCTTGATGAAAGTGGTATGAATAATAGGAGAGACAGAAGTCAGATAGATGCTTTGCTAGATTTAATCTTGTTAATTCACTTATTTCTATAAAATATGTATAATCTCTTAGTTTATAAACTTTATCAACCTTTAGAAGACAATTCCTTTAAGTAGAACTCTTCACAGTCAGTTCCCTCCTGTCTTCACAGTTTATTTTTCATTCATATACCTTTCTTTTTCAAATTAAGCATGGGCTACACAATTCATCAACATATCCCCCACTTCCCAACAGAACAAATAAAAACCCTTCTAGACTCAATGGTTTATTGAATTTCTCTTTATAACTCTGTGCCTTGTTCCTTAATACAGTGTAAGTCACTTCCTCAGTCTAGTGTCTTCCAAAAAGAACAAGTGTACTTCAGATACAGTATCAGTTTGAGGAGGATTGTGTTAAGAATTATTTTTATCCAGCTGTTATTAAGATTTGAGCAGTTATAGCACAAATGTTATAAGCTCCAAACAAAATTTTAATTGCTTGTACCAATTTAAAAATACTAAATCCTGCATCTGGATTGGTGGGAAACACTTTATTTATTTATTTATTTAATTTTTTTGCTTTATTTTTTCTCTCCCTTCATTAGTAAATGATGATGGGGTACAGAGTAATGCAGCATTGGCTTTTTCCACTATGCATCCTTTACATTACTGCAACACCTTCATCAACCCATAAGGTTTATGGAGCCTTATGGCTAATATGTAGTAAAACTCAAATGTGTATTTGGGTTATTCCCTATTTTTCCAATGTAATCATGAAGTTGCTCTGTTTACATTGAGATCATCCTCTTCCCCTTCATCCCTCCACATTGAGCCACCTTCCCATCTCATCTTCTCCAATTTTCGCTTCCTTCTGCTAGTTCCCTTCCTCCTTTCTACTCTTAATAGTGTCCCTTCTTCGCTAAGTTTAATTGTGCATTTTTTACATAGGAATTGATGTATAGGATTTTTTCTTCCTTTACGTATGATTCAGCTCTCACATATGAGTGGGAACATATGGTATTTCTCTTTTTGAGCTTGTGTTCATTCACTTAAGATGATATTCTCCAGTTCTATCCATTTTGCTGCAAATGACATTATTTCATTTTTTTATTGCTGAGTAGTATTCCATTGTGTATATGTACCGTAATTTTTTTTTATCCATTCTTCTGTTGATGGGCACCTTGGTTGGTTCCATATCCTTGCTATTGTGAAAAATGCTGCATTGAATATGGAGATGTAGATGTCTCTGTGGTATGATGATTCATCTCTCTTTGGGCATATTCCCAGTAGTGGTATAGCTGGATTGTATGCCCGTTCTGCCTACAGTCATATCACTGTGGTGTCAGATTCTGTCAGATTTAGGACGCTAAGTAGGGTCGGACCTGGTTAGTCCTTGGATGGGAGACTACCTGGGAATACCAGCTGCTGTAGGCTTGGAAGAAGGTCCTGGCAACCCATTCCCAAAAAACAATCTGCCACTGAAAACCCTATGAATAGCGGAGAAGTACTAGCAATGGTGTTTCACCTGTTTTACACAGGGTTGCTATGAGTCAGACACCAACTCAATGGCATCTAAAAACAACAACAATAATGGCAGTTCTATTTTTAGTGGTCTGAGGTGTCTCCATATTGATTTCTAAAGTGGTTGAACTAATTTACAGTCCCACCAACAGTGTAAGAGGATTCCTTTTTCTCCACAACCTCAGTAGCATTTGTTATTTGTTTTGTTGATCTTGGCCATTCTGACTGGAGTTAGATGGAATCAGAGTTGTTTTGATTTGCATTTCCCTAATGGCTATGGATATTGAGCATTTTTCCATGTGCTTCATGGCCTTACGAACTTCCTCATTTGAGAACTGCCTGTTCAGTTCCTTTGCCCACTTGTATATTGAATTTTTGTTGTCTTGGGGATTGCTTTCTTGAGTTCTTTGTAAATTCTAGAAATTAGTCCTCTGTCAGATGTGTAGGATGTGAAGATTTTCTCCTATTCAGTGAGCTCTTTAACTCTGTTGTTTCCTTTGCTATACAGAAGCTGTTTAATTTCATGTAATTCCATTTGTCTATTCTTGTTGGAATTTCTTGAGCAATTTGAGTCTTATTAAGGAAATGCTCTCCTATGCCTAAGTGTTGGAGCATGTTGCCTATCTTTTCTTCCAGTAATTTTAAGGTTTCTGGTTTTATGTTGAGGTCGTTTATCCATTTCAAATTAACTTGATTGAGGGTGTGAGTCTGTTTTCATTTTTCTGCAGGTGGAAATCCAAGTTTCCCAGCACCATTTGTTGAAGAGGGTATCTTTTCTCCAATTTGTATGGTTAGCTGCTTTGTCAAAGATCAGGTAGCTGTAGATGCATTGGCATATCTCTGGCTCCTCAGTTCCACTGATCTTCAGGTCTATTTTGGTACACTTTTATTTTGTGAGTTTGCTCCTGAAAGGTCATTTTTTATTTCAAACCTTTTAAAAAAGGTTTGTGTTAAAGTAGAAAATAGTCACTTTTCTATGTGACAGAATATAGTCAAGTGTGATAGTTAGGTTTTTTAGTCATTTGCCTTGTCTCCAGAAATAAAACTTCAGATTACTTCAGTTCTTTGTTAGAGCAGGCACTTCATTTGCTCTTGAGCATCAATCAGTATATGTCCTACAAGTACAGGTATGTATGCCTCTGAATAATTTTCCTAAGATATCATGGTGCCAGTAAATTGAATACATGTGTTTACCTATTTTGTGAGCCTTACTCAAAGAAAACTTATTTCTGCTTTCAGATAACTACTTTATAAAACTAGGTATGTATACTGAAGTAAAACCCTAACATTGAGGGGAAGATTGCAGCAAATGACTTTAAATATCTGAACAGTTTAGAAGTACCTTTTCAAATTTCTCTGCTCTGATATTTAACTTGTGTGTAACATTTACAGGGATGTTGTGGAGATGATAGTGGTCTCATGGAAGTAGAGGGAGCCCATCCATCACGGACAATGAGTATTAATGCTGCAGAGTTAAAACAGCTTCTACAAAGCAAAGAAGAAAGTCCAGAAAATTTGTTCCTTGAACTAGAGAAGCTTGTTTTGGTAAAAAAGAAAAACAGAAACAAAAACAGTATTCCTGAGGCATATTTTCTTCTCAGTGTGATGTTTACAAATTTTTCAGTGAGCTTTTAAAAAATAATAGAACCTATAGTTGGGAATTTATACCATTTCAAATAACTCTGTGAACTAAAACTTTGAAGTGAAGTCCTCCATATTGTTGTGAATCTTAAGGAGTAAACGAAGGTAGTACTTTTTGAATTGTCTGTTCTTTGGATGCTAGGTGCCACCTGCTGTCTGTGTTTAGAAATAACACGTGTTTTTGGTGTTCATTTTATTTTAATATGTTTAATGTTAAGTTGATAATTTCTTGATGGCATTCCAAATTTTTTGGCAGTGAAATAGTTCAGCCTTTTCTCCTAGAAAAGTCATTAGATTACTGGCATAGTGCTCAAGTTTTATTTGCGTCTTCTTATTCTGTTTTTGCTTGCGTCTAGGAACATTCAAAAGATGATGACAATCTGGATTCTTTGTTGGACAATGTAGTTGGACTTAAGCAGATGCTAGAGTCATCAGGTGATCCCTTACCTCTCAGTGACCAGGATATAGAACCAATACTTTCAGCTCCGGAATCTCTCCAGAATCTGTTTAACAATAGGTAAAACAAGCAGTGGTTTTTGTTTTAGATATTGCTTAATGACTAGAGTCTAGAAAGGATCAGCAAACTTTTTTTCTAAAGGATGAGATATGTCTAAAAATTCTAGATTTTGTATGTCACATACAGTCTCTGTTCCATATTCTTTTGTAAGCTTTTTGTTTTTTAAGAAAAATATCAAAAATATACAGATTACACTTAGTGTACAGTCTGCACAAAAACAGGCTGGCAGAAGAGGCCAAGGTTTACTGATCCTGGTTTAGAGGATATATACCTCTTAATCTTTGGAGCATTATAGCCTTAATGACTATTTAATGTCATAGAATCAGTCTATATTTACAAAATTTAAATATGGGCAGTTTCTGTACAAGTTGGTATAGTACAATAAACTTGCTTTTTAAGTAGCTGGGTGCAGTGGCTCATATCTGTAATCCTAGTGACTTGGAGGCAGAGGAAGGAGGATTGCAGGTTTGAGGCCAGAGGCAGCCTATGTAACTTACCAAGACCCTGTCTCAAGGTAAAAAATAAAAAATGGACTGGAGGTGCAGCTTAGTGGTAGAGCACTTGCAAAGTATGTGTAACGCCCTGGGTTCAACCTCTAAGTACTGCATAAATAAATAAATAAATAAATAAATAAAATAAAAAAACTAGGATAGTATTTTATTCTACTGAAAGGTCAAAATTTATAACAGCAGCAGGATTATTTTCCAAATAATTGGAGTATTCTTTTTTTTTTTTTTTTTTTTTTCCGGGGGATTGTTTTTGTGTGTTTATTTTTGTTTTTGAGACAAGGTCTTGCTGTGTAGCCCAGGCTGTCCTGGAACTTGTGGTGACATTTTTGCCTTATCTTTTGGAGTAATGGGAGTATAGGCATGTACTACTATTCCTGGCTCAAGTAATTGGGTTTTAAAGATAACTGATTCTTGAATAGCTTTTTGAAGGAGTCTCTAAGTGCTTATTTTAGTAATACTTCAGAGGAGAGTATTTTAAATTATGCATTCTGTAGATTTTGCTTAGAAGATAATCTAAAATATTTGATTCAAGAATTCTGCTTTTCACCAGATACTTTTTGTATTCTAGGACTGCATATGTGTTAGCAGATGTCATGGATGATCAGTTGAAATCTATGTGGTTTACTCCATTTCAGGCTGAAGAAATTGATACAGATCTGGATTTGGTATAAAGGATTTTTTTCCTAATATTTAGAAAATGTTTTTGGTTTTTTTTTTAAATATGTTTCTTTGTATGTTGTTAGCTTTCTAATAGTTTCAGATTCTAATAGATTCAGATTACTAATAGAATAGTTTCTAACACTCAGAGTTAGAGCGCTCATTAGGGTCTACCTGGGGACAAATACATTATTTTAGGCCATATTGCCCATTTAATGGCATCCAGAACTTGATTTTTTATGCTACTTGTTTCTAGTTAGTTATTTGTATTTTGTTGTTGTAATTAGGTGCCGTCGAGTTGGTATCTGACTCATAGTGACCCTCATAGGGTTTTCAATGGCTCACTGTTTTGGAATTGCCTTGGGAGTGGATTGCCAGGTCCTTCTCCCATTTTTGCAGTGTTGGGAATTGAACTTGGGAGCTCAGAGACTTCAGTGCAGTGCTTTACCAACTGAGCTAAATCCCAGCCCTTTGTATTTTGAGAATATGACTTTTAGGGGAAAAATCATACTCTTGCATAAGTACTCCAAAGCAGTTTGTCTTCTTATATTGCAAGGGTATGTAATAAAATATCCTACAGAATAAATTTATTTTGCATTGGGTTTAAAGGAGAGGAATGGTTTTGTATCTGCTTTCAGCCTAGCAACTTTTGAATTTGCTGTAATATAGTGTATAGGTTGAAATTGACATTCTTAAACAATGCTTAATTGGTAAAAGTATGCTTAAAGATTTCAAATTTAATGCAGTCTGTTTTACCTTTTATATATTAGGGCAGATCACTTTAGACACATCCTATTGTGTTTGTATATTGGTTCTTTTTCTTTTCTTTCTTTTTCCTCCTCCTCCTCTTTCTCCTCCTCTACCTCCTCCTCCTCGTCTTCTCCTTTTCTCCTGCTCCTCCTCCTCCTCCTGCTGTTGCTGCCGCTGCCGCTGCCTCTGCCTCTGCTCCTCCTCCTCCTCCTGCTGCCGCTGCCACTGCTGCTGCCTCAGCCTCTGCCTCTGCCTCTGCCCCTCTGCCCCTCTGCCCCTCTGCCCCTGCCGCTGCTTCTTCTTCTTCCTTTTTTTTTTTTTTTTTTTTTTAATACAGAGTCTCACTTTGTACTTGAGGCTGACCTGAAACTTGTTGTGTAGCCCAGGCTGGCCTTGAGCTTGTGGCTTTCCTGCCTCAGCCTGCTTTTCAAACTTATCAAACTTATATGACAGACACCTAAAAGTTCTCTAAACCACAGTCATAATTATCACTGCAAGGTTGTGGTTCAACTCAGGCTTATAAAAAGAAGAACGTCTAACAACAAATATTTTAGACCTGTGCTATCCAGTATGGTAGCCACTAACGACATGTTTACTTTACTTACATTTAAAATGTGTTTACTGTATTTAGGGCTGCCTTTCCATTTTATTTATTTTATTTATTCCATTTTATTTTATTTTATTCCACTTTATTTGTGATATTTGGGGGTGAATCCAGGGCCTTGCACATACTTTGCAAGTGCTCTACCACTGGCCTGCACCCCAAGCCGTTTTTTTTTTAAACTTTATTAGTAACTTTTAATGTACAACTTAATGGCTCTCATTATTACATTTCTATACATGCATTTCATTGTATGTTGCTCGTATTAACTTCCCCCTTACCCTCATGACCCTTCTCCACTATCCTTTCTTCACTACTCCTTTCTACTTGCATGCATGTCTTTTTCTTGTGAGTATATCTGTCTATGTATTTACATCCTGATTTTGCCATAACAGCAACATTCGTGTTATTTTTTTTTCTCCCATTACCCTTTCTTCTTGCCCGCTCCCTCTTTCCTTTAGTCCATTGTCTTTTCCTGCTCAAATTCTGTTTTCATGATCTGTATGCTTTAATAATGAATATATATTAGCTAGGCGCGGTGGTGCATGCCTGTAATCCCAGCAGC